>PVKM010006796.1:0-43234 GCA_004027735.1 Carollia perspicillata
GGTTTATGGTGTTAACTGCTATAGTAGAATGCCTATGAGATTCAGTGGTGCAGTCTCCTTCGGGTATCCTGGTGTTCACCACTTCCACCTACTCTTTTTTGTGCTCAGTTGGAGGAGAAGGCAAAATGGTTTAAGACAGCAGGGGAGTATTCTATGATAATTATAGTAGCAACAAGTATAAGAGATCGGAGATCTTATGGCTATGTGTAGCGTTAACCTTGTTCCTCAACCCAACTGGCCCCTTTTAAGAAAAGATGGGAAGAAGAAGTTTGGAAGGGAAGGGTTGTTAGTTGGATCTCGAAAGCAGTGAAGTTGTGGGAGGTCAGATTCTGGGGTAAGGTGAGAGTAAAGGGTAGTATATAGGTGTAGCATGTGAGAGAATAGTGTTAACCTCCCTAATAATGGAGTTCAGGAGACTGTAATGTGAGCTAGTATCCGGGAAGGGTGCTTTGAAGTATTTATGCTTGTGTGGAACAGCAGTTATTTACAATAATATGAGAATGACATTCATATGCCAGAATGTATGTGTTCTGAATAACCTGTACAGGGGTTATAGGATATTGAGTAGTGTGCTGATGGAACCCAATTCACATGAAAGACAGTACAGCAGCAATACAAAATAGAAGAGAGAACAGGGAAAACCTGTCAAATGGTACAATATACCCCGCCAAGCAAAGACTATAGAGAAAGAAGGGGAATACAAAAATACTATTGAGATAAAAGATGTAGGAATAATGAAAACAGGAGGAAAAAAATTTAAAAAGGAGGAAAAACAAAACAAAAAAATGATAGTCCAAATATGCAGCAACTTGCAGTTTCCCTGCTATAGTCGAGTGAAATTTGTCTCCCTGTCTCAGGTGTTGGGTTGCCCCCTATTTGAGTTCACTTTGGGTCCTTTCTCAGTTCCAAGTTTTTCTCTCGCTTGTGGGTATTACAAAAATAAAAAATAAATAAAAATAAAAATAATAAAAATAAAAAAAATAAAAATAAGAGAGAGAGAGAAAAAAAAGTCAGGAAAAGTAAGAAAGGAGAGATAAAATTCGAAATAAAGTGTGCAGTACAAAAGCAAGAAAGAAGGGAAGAGAGGAGAAGCAATTGGAGTAAAACAGTAGTGAAAATTTTAAAAATAATAATAACAAAAAGACTGTCTAAAAAAAACCGCATTTAAAAACAACAAAAAAGAGACCAAAAAAAAAAAATCACTCCTCTTGTTCAATTCAAACTGGCCAAACCGGTTTTTCTGGTCTTGCTGGCTGCAGAAGGCTAGGCAGTGATTTGTGTGGCGATTTTCCCCTCCTGCCATTCATGCAGGCTGCCTTCCAAGCACTGTCCTAGCTGCCAGTCTGATTCCTTTCCCAATATCCTCCACGTGGAAAACTTGATTCTCTTCTGATGGCTTCTCCCGGTGGTCACCTCCAGACACTGGGGTGCAGCAGCGCCCACTTGCTTAGGTTGGCGCCAAATGCCTCTCTTCCCAGGGAACCTGGGCCCAAAGTCTCCCCTCCCAGCGCGGCTGGGATGGAGTCACTGCACCCTCCCCCCACGACCGGCTGGGCTGGGAGTCAGTCTCGGACCATCACAGAAGATTCCCCAGCCCTTCTGTTTGATAAATTCCTCCTATTCAAGCCTGGCGTCAGTCTAACCCAAGTCTCCGGCAGTTGGCGACTCTGACTTCGGAGTCAGTGCGCGACGTAGCCCCACCTGTCTGCGGCTGACCGATGGCCGGCTCTGGGTGCCGGGCTCTGGGTGCCCAGCGCTGGCTTCCCAGACCCCCGAACCCCCGCGCTGCGCCCCAGGACCTTAGTGTCCTGAACTCTCCTTCTTACCGTCTGGTTTCTGGTTTTTCAGTGTCCGCTACCGCTTTGTGGATTCTTATTTTCAAATACTCTGCAATATTGTTGTCTGTCTGCTCCGTTCCTCCATGGATCAGCCAGTTTTTCCTCCTTTGTATAGGGGGAAGTGAACCCTTCCCCTTCTTTGCCCCATTATTCCTCTCCCCTCTCCCCTCTGGTTACTGTAAGTTTTTTCTTTATTCCCATGTCTCTGGTTATATTTTGCTTTCTTGTTTATTTTGTTGATTAGGTTCCGCTCATACATGAAATCATATGGTATTTGTTTTTCACTGCCTGGCTTATTTCACTAGCATAATACTCTCCAGATCCATCCATGCTGTCACTAAGGGTTGGAACTCCTTTCTTTCTGCTGCATAGTATTCCATTGTGTAAATGTACCATGTTTTTTGATCCACTAGTTTACTGATGGGCACTTAGGTTGCTTCCAATACTTAACTATTATAAATTGTGCTGCTGTGAACATTGGGATGCACAGATTCTTTTGAATTAGTGTTTCAGAATTTTTAGGGCATAATCTCAGCAGTGAAATTGCTGGGTCAAAAGGCAGTTCCATTTTTAGTTTCCTGAGGAAATGCCATACCATTTTCTGCAGTGCAGTCTGCATTCCTACCAAAAGTGTTTTAGCGTTTCTTTTTCTCCCATTCTTACCAGTACTTTTTGTTTGTTAAGTTGTTGATTATAGCCATTCTGACCTTGACTGATATGAGATGGTATTAATTTGCATCTCTCTGATGGCTAATGATGTTAAGCATCGTTTTACATTTCTGTGGGCCCTCTGTATGTCCTCCTTGGAGAAATGTCTTTTCAAGTCCTTTGCCCATCTTTAATTGGATTGTTTGTCTTCCTCTTATTGTGTGAGTTCTTTACATATTTTGGAGATCAAACCCTTATCTGAGGTATCATTGGAAAATATGTTTTCCAAAAGGTACCCTTTTCATTTTGTTGATTATTTCTTTAGCCATGCAGAAGTTTTTAATGTAATATAGTTCCATTTCTTTATTCTTTCCTTTATATTTCTTGCCCTAGGAGATATATCAGTGAATATGTGCTGCATAGGATATCTGACATGTGACTCCCTATGTTTTCCTCTAGAATGTTTATGGTGTCACAAATCTTATTTAAGTCTTTTATTTATCTTGAGTTTATTTGATGTATGGTCTAAGTTGGTGGTCGAGCTTCCTTTATTTATTTTTTTTGGCATGTACCTGTCCAGATCTCTCAGCATCATTTATTAAAGAGGCTATTTTTACTCCACTTTATGCTCCAGTCCCCTTTATTGAATATAAATTGACCATAGAGATATGGGTGTATTTCTGGGCTCTCTGTTCTCTTCTATTTATCTACATGTCTGTTCTTATGCCACTACCAGACTGTTTTGATTATAATGGTCTTGTAATAAAATTTGATACCAGGTATTGTCATTCCTTCACTTCATCTTCTTAATCAAAATGTCTGAGGCTATTGGAGTCACTTATGACCTATGTAAATATTTGACATATTTGATCTCTATCTGTGAAATATGTCATTGGTATTTTGATAGGGTTGGTGTGACTTTATGATTGCTTTGGGTAGTATGTATATTTTAATTATATTAATTATTCCAGTCCATGAATATAGTACATACTCCAGTTGTTTGATCTTAGTTTCTTTCTTCCATGCTCTGTAGTTTTCTGAGTACAGGCTTTTACCTCCTTGGTTATGTTTATTCCTAGGTACTTTAATTTTCTTCTTGGTACAGTAAATGGGTTTTTTTTTTCTGTTGCTGGTATTTTATTGTTGTACAAAAATGCCATTGATTTCTGAATATTGAAATTTTATCTCACTTTTTGTCAAATTCATTTATTAGGTGAAGCAGTGTTTTGGTGGAGCCTATGGGTTTTTCTATGTACAATATCACGTCATATACAATGACAAATTTACTTCCCTCTTTCCAATTTGGATGTCTTTTATTTCTTTTTCATGTCTGATTGCTGTAGCTAGAACTTTCAATACTGTGTTGAACAGAAGTGGTGAAAGCAGACAACCTTATCTTTTTCTTCATCTTCCCTAAGATGAAGCTTTTTTGTTTTTGCCCTTTGAGTGTAATTTTGGCTGTACCTTTCTCATATGTGACCTTTATTTTGTTGAGGTATGCTCCATCTCTCGCACAGTGTTGAGTTTTCTTTTATCATAAATGGGTGCTGTATTATATAAAATATTTTTCATCATCTATTGTTATGATCATGTGATTTTTTCTTTCATTTTTTCTATGTGATGTACTACATTTATTGATTTGTGAATATTGTATTATTATTGCATCCCTCAAATGATTATGGTGTACAATTTTTTTAATGTAGTGCTGGATGCAAGCACCATGCCTAAGAACTTTCCCTGTCCACCTATAAAACCTCCTAATCACCCATTTTAAAGTGTCCTCTGTACTCTTTGGCTTCCAAATTTCATATCAGCTAAGATTTCATTGACTGTCCACTTTGTTTTTTGGAAGACCAGCTAAGTGTACAAGTTCAGTGCAAGTGGTCTCAGTTTTCACCTACTTGGCCATCATCTTTTGAATGAATGAAACTAATGCATTTTAGTTCTTAATACAGTACCTGGCTCACTATAATCACCCAATAAAATGTTGTTAATAAGAATACCTGGGTTGAGCAGGATCCAGCGAAGATGGAGGCATAGACAAAAATGCTTCAGTTCCTCACACAACCCAAAGAAGGATAACAATCAATTTAAAAACAAGAAACAGCTGGAACTGCCAGAAAGTCATTTGCATGGAAGTCCAACAACCAAGGGGTTAAAAAAACATTCATCAGACAGGTAGGAGGGGCAGACATGGGCAGCATGGATGGAGAGGATACATGGCAAGGCAAAGTGGTAGACCACCCAGGCAATCCTACATTTGCATGCAGATAAGCCTGAAGAACAATACAGACTGCAAAACGCAGGGTTTCAGTGTGGGAAACTAAAGACTCAAAAATACCTGGCTGTAAAAAATCTGTGAGTGTTGTGGCGGTGGAAGAAACTCCAGGTCTCACAGAAGAATTTGATAAAAAGGTCCACAGGGTCCTGAAAGTACACAAACCCACCCAATCAGCACCTGCAAAGGGCACAATCCACTTGTGGGAAGTGAGGAAAGTGACAGAAAGTGGGATGAGAGCAGAGCAAGCAGCACTGTTCCCTCTTAGACCACTCCCCCACAGACAGCGCCACAACACAGCTGTGTGGGTTGTCCTTCCCTGGTTAATACCTAAGTCTTTGCCCCTTACATCATAACATGCACCAAGATTGCCCAAATAAAAAAAAAAAAAGATCAAGACTCCAGAAAAGGAACTAAGCAATGAGGAGCTTGACAACCAATCTGATGCAGATTTCAAAACACTGATAATCAGGATACTCACAGAACAGATTGAGCTCGGTCACAAAATGAAGGAAGAAATGAAGGCTACCCAAAGTGAAATAAAGCAAAATATACAGGAAACCAACACAGGGAGCAAGGACTCAAATTAACAATTTGGAGGAGAAGGAAGAAATAAACTTTCAACCAGACAGAATAAAGAAACAAGAATGCAAAAAAAAAAAAAAAATGAGGAGAGGCTTAGGAACCTCTGGGACTTTAAGCACTCCAACATCCAAATTATAGGGGTACTAGAAGGAGAAGAGAAAGAGCAAGAAATCCAAAACTTATTTGAACAAATAATGAAGGTAAACTTCCCTAACCTGGTAAAGGAAATAGACTTCCTGGAAGCCCAGGAAACCCAGAGAAAGAAATTGGACCCAATAAGGAACACTCCAAGGCACATCATACTTAAGTTACCCAAGATTAAAGATAAGGAGAGAATCTTAAAAGCAACAAGAGGAAATGAGAGAGTTACCTATGAAGGAGTGCCCATAAGACTGTCAGTTTATTTCTCAAAATAAACCTTGCATGCAAGAAGGGGCTGGAAAGAAGTATTCAGTCATGAAAAGCAAGGATCTACGTCCAAGATTATTCTATCCAGCAAAGCTATCATTTAGAATGGAATGGCAGATAAAGTGCTTCCCAGATAAGGTAAAGTTCAAGGAGTCCATCGTCACCAAGCACTTATTATATGAAATGATACAGGAACTTATCTAAGAAATAGAAGACAAGTAAAAATGTGAACAGTAAAATGACAACAAAAACGACTATCAACAACTTACCTAAAAAATAAAAACAAAAACAAACTAAGCAAACAACTAGAACAGGAACAGAATAACAGAAATGGACATCATGTGGAGGGTTATCAGTGGGTAGGGAGAGGAGGAGAATATGGGTGGGGGAGGTACAGGGAATAAGAAGCATAACTGATAGATATAAAATAGACACAGGGAGGTTAAGGGAGGAAATAGAGAAGCCAAATAACTTATATGTACAATCCATGGACATGAACTAAGCGGGGGTAGAAGGCTTCAAGTTGGGGGTGCAGGGTGGAGAGGAGATAAATGGGAGAAAAAATTGGGACCACTGTAATAGCATAATCAATAAAATATACTTAAAAATGTTCTAATAACTTCAGTGATTCTGAAGACATATTTAATCTTTCCTTAATAGTACAACTGGCTGATAAGAAAAATAGAATAGCTAGTATTATTGGCATAAAAGTTATTACACTGTTTGATAAACTATCTCTAGCAAAAAACAAATTCCAGTTTTCAGTAACCCCAAATAGCACATCAGTGTAGGCACTTTTATCTTAGGCATTTCAACTCCTGGTTAGGGAATCATTAAAGAATGGAAGCAAATAAGCTCAGTGGTGCTGACTCGGGCTCTGTGAACCACTAAGTTTTACTGCCAGGAAGTCTGGATATCATGAAAAGTAGCTGGAAAGCAGGCTACCTGTTGCATGGTGAATTAATGGCATCATTAGGCATTCTGCCCTACCTACCACAATCCAAATATTAGCAGATGGAATAAACATGGTGCCAACTTCCACTGCTGAAGTGGTTCCACTTGTTTCCATCTCAGACACACGCCCTGGCCCTGGCCACTGGCAGGTAGCCAAGAGAGGCCACATAGGGCTGCTTCCTTTCTGAGAAGAGCTCCTCCTGCTCTCCAAATACAAGAGGCTCTTTCAGCTTCTACTCTAATTTGCCTTGAAAACTGCCAATGGAGATTGGAAAAATCAAGACTTCACAGCAATGATAAGAACACTGAGAAACAGCAGACTTCCTGACTCTTAAAGGAAAGGTCACTGGAAGATGTTTTTCTTAGAGCTGCCAATGTTTTCTTAGCCTCAGCTAGATCCAACTGTCTCTCCCCCAGTCTTAAGTACTCAGGCTCTCTGTTAAATGGGGGACAAGCAGCTGATGAAACATGTGGCTCTGAGTCCAAGAAAAGGATATGAAACCCTCAGGAAGAAGGTGTGTGATATTTTTATTGAATCAAATTGCGAGTTTGTAAGAGAGGAAAAGACACATAAAAGTAGATTTAATGTTTGGCAAAAGGAAGAAAAAAGAGCTTTTTGTGTTTAGTGTAAACTCACTGCAAGGGGGCTGTGGATCAAATTAACAGGCTGTGACACATGGAGATTGACTAAGTGGGTAACAGTAATTCTGACACTTCTGGACTGTTGCCAAGCTCATCAACTACAGTGAAAATTAACCTGTTTGCTGAATTATTTTCAGTTACAGCAGCTGCTATAACAATTCTGAAAATGCTTATATGTATAATCAGGCCTGATGAATAACCACTTCAAATATTCTGTAATGATGGTCTATCTTTCCTTTCAATCCTTTTAGCTAAAGTTAGTAGAGCTACTTTGAGGGATCCAGAAGAATGAGGGAACATGTTCAAGGGAATTACACAAGGCACAGAGTTAGAACTGGAATTCCAAGCACAGGATTCACAGCAGAGGAAAAATGTAATTTTTTTTTACAATAAATAAAACTCAGTTTTACTTTTTTAATTCAAAAGAATAAATATTTTTTATCTGTATAGACTTCACATAGCAGCATGATGGAGAAACTATATGATAAATAAGGCTACTATTAAGTGAATTTGGAATTTACCAAATGAGCTTACAAGTTACTAGGAGGTGAATATACAAGAGGTATTATGGAATCTGGAGACAAGGCTTGGTTGGGTTGACGCATGCTTTGTGCACCTCTTGTTATAAATCAAGGGAATATAGTTTGAGGCTGAGGTTGTCTCCAAAGCAGAGATGATAACTGCCAGAGAGTCCAAACAAGGATGGCATAGTATTTTAAAACATTTGAATCTGAATACCTTTAAGTGGGGAACACACCTTTCCATTGTCACAGTAACCACCACCCCGTTATCTTACACCCCAGATTCACACATTCACAAGCACCTGCCTGACCTCTAAGATATTTGTTTCTAACAGCTGCTGTACAACCCTATCCCTTCAACTCCTCAACAGAAAGTCGAAGTCAAAATAATAATGGTAAGTGAGAATGGAGAAAACAATAATAAAAAATAAGTTAAAGTTATTTTTAACTTATCCCATTAAAAATTAATGAAATAACCATTGCTAAGTGGCACTCTAGTGCTGTATTAGTTTGCTAGAGTTCTCATAACAGTTACTGCAGACTGGGTGTCTTGAACAACAGAAATTTATTTTCTCACAGTTCTGAAGGATAGAAATCCAAGTTTAAGGTGTCAGCAGGGTTGGTTTTTTCTGAGACCTCTCTCTCTTTGGATTGCAGGTGATCATTTTCTCCCATGTCTTTACATGGGCTTCCCTTTGTGCATATGTGTCTGTATCATAATATCCTCTTTTTATAAAGACAGCAGTGATATTGGATTATGGCTCACGTGTATGATCTCATTTCACCTTAAATAAAAGCCCTATCACCAAATACAGTCACATGCTAAATTACTAGTGGCAAAGACTTCATAGTATAAATTTGAGGTATATATAGTTCAATCAACAAATGGTCGTTAGGTGACTATCAAAAGTAAAAAAGATAAGCCAGTCAGAGAAAGACAAATACCATACGATCTCACCTTTAAGAGGAACCTAAACAACAAAACAAACAAGAAGCAAAATATAACCAAAGGCATTGAAATAGAAAACAGGCTGACAGTGACCAGAGGGGAAAGGGGAGGGAATTTAAAGGGAAAAATGGAAGGGTTTACAGGAACACATATAAAGGAAACATAGACAAAACCTAATGGGGTTAGAAATGGGAGGGATGTGGGGAGCACTGTGGGGGTGGACTAGGATGGGAGTAAAAGACAGAAAACTGTACTTGAGCAATTAAAATAAAATTTAAAAAATGTTTAACTATATAAAAAAGTAGATATTATAGGGAAAAGGAAAAGCAATAGAAAGTAGTAGGTGCATTCTCACAAGGATCATCTGGAAAGAGAACCTAGGGCAGCTTCTTTCTGGGGAAAATGCCAATCTTAATGATTCTGAGCAAAGATGTCACTGAAGCAGGATCACAAAGTTGAGACTCTAATGCAAACTTCTCAGAGTCAAATGTCCTAGATTCAAGGCCAATTTCTCAGTCTGTCTATCAATGTGCCCTAACCTTGACGGCAGGAGATTAGTGTTGGGAATTCTTCACTTTATTTTCTCATATGTAAGAGAGTGAACATGACAAAATAATTTCTAAGATATTTTTTAATTCCAGAAGTCTCTAAATGTTCTGAGGTTCAGGTTTTATTATTCAATTATTTATGTATTCAGTTACTCATTTCTCTAATGAAATTTCCTAGTGTTCACTTGGTCATGTCTCAGTCAACAATAAAGACAACGCAGAGCTAGTAGAAGGAAGGAAATAACCAAGATCACAGCAGAATTAAGTGACATAGAGACAAAAAGCACAATTCTAAGGATCAATGAATCCAGGAGCTGGTCTTTGAAAAGATAAACAAAATTGACAAGTCTTTAAGCAGGCTCATCAAGAAAAAAAAGAGAGAGGACCCAAATAAACACAAACAGAAATGAAAGAGGAGAGATTACAACTGACACCACAGAAATACAAAAGATTGGAAGAAATTACTATGAAGAAATGTATGCCAAGAAATTTGAAAACCTAGGTGAAATGGACAAATTTCTAAAAAAAATATAATCTTCCAAAACTCAGTGAAGAAGAAGCAGAAAGTCTTAACAGACCAATAACAGCAGACAAAATTGAAGCAGTAATCAATAAACTCTTGACACACAAAACCCTGGACCAGATGGTTTCACAGGAGAATTCTACAAAACATTTAAGGAAGAGCTAACCTCTATCACTCACAGATTATTTGAAAAAATTCAAAATGATGGAAGACTTCCAAACTCTTTTTATGAAGCCAGCATCATCCAAATACAAAACCAGATAAAGACACAACAAAGAAAAAAACTTCAGGCCAATATCACTGGTGAACATAGACGCTAACATCCTCAACAAAATATTGGCAAACTGCATGCAACAATACATTAAAAAGATCATACACCATGACCAAGTGGGATTCATCCCGGGATGCAAGGATGGTTCAATATTTGCAAATAACTAAATGTAATACATCACATAAAAATCAAAGACAAAAATCACATGATCATGTCAATAGATGTGGAAAAAGCACTTGACAAGGTACAGCACCCATTTATGATAAAAACCCTGAGCAAAGTGGGAATAGAGGGAGCATTCCTCAACACAATAAAGGCCATATATGAGAGACCTACAGCCAACATCATACTCAATGGCTAAAATCTAAAATCTTTTCATGAAGTTGAGAAAGAAGACAAGGTTGTCCACTTTCACTGATTCTATTCTGCATAGTGGGTCCTATGTTGAATAGTCCCAGGTTGAATGTCCCATGGAAGACCTAGCCAGAAGAATCAGACAAGAAAAGGAAATAAAAGGCATCCAAATAAAAAAAGAGCAAACAAAGCTGTCATTATTTGCAGATGAAATGATAGTGTACATAGAAAATCATATAAACTCCAACCAAAAACTGCTCAACCTAATAAATGAATTTGGCAAAACAGCGGGATACCAAGTCAATATCCAGAAATCAAAGGCATTTTTGTATACCAATATGAAACAGCAGAAGCAAAAAAATCCCATTTGGTATAGCAAAAAGAAAAATAAAATACCTAGGAATAAACTAACCAAAGAGGTGAAAGACCTGTATGCAGAAAATTACACAACGCTGAAGAAAGAAATCAAGGAAGACATAAACAAATGAAAACACATACTGTGTTCATGGATTGGAAGAATTAACATCATCAAATTGTCCATAGTACCCAAAGCAATTTACAGATTCAATGCAATACCTATCCAGGTACCAATGGCATATTTTGCAGACATAGAGAAAACACTTCAAAAATTCATCTGGAACCATAAACGACCCCGAATAGCTGCTGCACTTTTGAAAAAGAGCAAAGTAGGAGGGATCACAATACTTGATATCAAACTGTATTACAAGGACACTGTAATCAAAACAGTCTGGTACTAGCATAAAAACAAACACATGGACCAGTGGAACAAAATAGATGGCCATAATAAATAAGGCAACAAACAACAAGTGTTGGAGAGGATGTAGAGAAAAGCGGACCCTAGTGCACTGTTGGTGGGATTGCAGACTGGTACAACCACTATGGAAAACAGTATGGAATTTTCTCAGAAAACTAAAAATGGACATGCCTTTTCATCCGGCAACTCCACTGCTAGGATTATACCCTAAGAACCCAGAAACACCAATCCAAAAGGACCTATGCACCCCAATGTTCATAGCAGCACAATTTACAATAGCTGAGTGCTGGAAGCAATGTAGATGTCCATCAGTAAATGAATGGATCAAAATAAACTGTGGTACATTCACAGAATGGAATTCTATGCAGCAGAAAGAAAGAAGGAGCTCCTACCCTATGCCACAGCATGGATGGAACTGGAAACCATTATGCTAAGTGAAGTAAGCCAGGCGGTAAAAAACAAATACCATATGAGCTCACCTTTAACAGGAACCTAAACAACAAAACAAACGAGCAAGCAAAATATAACCAAAGACATTGAAATAGAAAACAAGATGACAGTAACCAGAGGGGAGAATGGAGGGAATTTCAGGGGAAAAGGGGAAGGGATCACATGAACAAATATTAAGGACACATGGACCAAAACTAAGGGGGGTGTAAATGGGAAGGAGTTGGGGAGCACTGGGGAAGTGGAATGGGATGGGAATAAAAGACAGAAAACTGTACTTGAACAACAACTAAAACAAAATAAAACAAATAGAATTACTGGTACATAGCAAAGCATCTTGTAGAAGGAAAGAATATTTGTTCCACTTTTCTATACCTTTATTCTCATCATAAGTTATTTGGTTAAATATAATCTTCCATCTCCATCAAAGGAATTACCATGAAAATATTTGACTAGCCTAGATTCATTTCTACCACAAATAATCAAGAGCTACTAAACATTTTAGTAAAATAAACGCTGTTTTGAAATACTAAGGACCTATTAAGTACATAATAATTCTTAAGCAATTAAATAATCAGCCTTGGAAAATAATTTGTAAACAGATTATAGTTCATAAATTCCTTGGCTTTTCTGTTTCTGTAGATGGTTCATAATATTATTTAAGATCTAGACGTATCTGAGGGAATGACTGAAAGGTCTACAGTTCAAAGGGAATGCATAGAAGTGGAGGCCAAGATATGAATTTGTAAGTACATCTCATTTATGTAAAATTCTGAGGTGCTTGGAAGCTTGCTGCTTTGTGGTATGTGTGTGTATGTTTGTGTTTCATACCAGTTCCTCATGACTTTGGCCTGGACTCTGCACTAATCCAACTCAAATCCTTCTGACTCAGTCCAGACTGTCAGCTCTGGAATTCCTGGCCATCACAATCATCGTGGCTTGAACAATGAGATCTTGCTGAGAAAGAAGGGCATGAAAATCTAAAACAAAAAAATGCTTGCTCTCTGTTTCAATATTATGGTTTTGGTTTTGGTTTTGGTTTTGTTTTTTTCTTTTTGAATCAAAAGCCTTATACACATATAAAAGTAGATGAAACTTAAACAGCCTATTCAGTAACTAAACTGGGTCAAAGATGACCACTCATATCACTTTTTATATGCAAGAGTTTTAAGATGAAAGCTTTGTAGGAGAGGAAACAAGGAGAGAGGAAAGGTGGGAGGGTGGGAAAGGAAGGAAAGAAAGGAAATAGAATAGTAATGGAACTAAAATATATATCAACCCAAAGAATCCCAATAGTAACAATGATATTATAATTGAAATACCTGACTTTTTACCTGTAAAAACAAAAATTTGATAATGGCTGAACCTAATAACAACAGCCTTCATTGCATACTTACTATATGTCAACTCTATCCACAAGTTATCCATTATAGCATTTTATTCTTATTATATCTCTTTGAGACAGATACAGATATATAATTCCTCATTTACAATAGATAAATCCAAAAGTTTTGAAAATTCAAGTATTTTTCATAAGTCTAGAACAAACTCATTTTGTCAGTAAAATCTGACTTGACTTAACGAGAGGGTACTTGTAATTTTTATTTAATGCATTTGGTGTACATTTCACCACAGGAAGATTGTTTTTCATCAGGGGACACGGCCTCAAAGCCCTCTTAGGGTTCTATATAATTAATTAAATGTGCACTTAATTGCTTTTCTAAAATACTAAAATCCTGATTTGTAAAATCCCAAATTGCTCCAAGAATTTTGGATAAGAAATTGTTTCTCCCCTATTTTACAGATAAGGAAACTAAGGGGCATTTGTCATAATTGATTCTTCATCAACACATTAAGTTTGGGACTTTTAGAATTTACTTTTCTATTAAAGGCTTAAAAAATTTTCCCCACACAAGTTTAGTTCACATATGCACTTATGAGATTTTAGCAAATTCTCTTATGGAAAAGTTTTAAAGGGCATATTTTTCCCAAATGGAAAATGCTGACATCCTCATGAATTTTCCTTAGATCCAACTGAATTTATTTTTAATTCCTTGCCCTTCATTTTCAGATTACTCAGTGTGTTTAATGCTACCCTTCCTCCATTCCACCCCAAGCTTACATGGCAATGTTAAGGGCATTGGTTAAAAACCCATCAAGGAGCCTGCATGGGACTGAAACACTTCTGAGCTCTTTAACATCTGTAGTTAACATGTCTACATGAAGATTACTAATGCTGGGCTCCAGTGTTTCAATTACAACCCCAGAATGAATGCCTGGTCACTCTGTGGTCTAAACTCTGAGAGAGGAAAGCATTTCACAACACATTGAATTTCACGAAAATGATTTGATATGTTAAAGAAACCATAAATATTACTTGTTTTACCATAGGGCCCAGAAAGTCCAAATACCACAGCTAATTATGGTTCAATAATAGATTCAATAAGCCAAAGGCTTTATTTTTGGTGTATCATAACAAGTAAGGAAATGGTCATTTCTTTCTTGGTGGGAAGCATATAGAGTGACTTGTCCTACAGGAGGTCTTGCCATCATCTAAAGTCAGTGCTACATCTGTTGCCATTTATGATACTTTTTCTATTTGTTGAAGCACATTATGTTATAACCAAGAGTATACTCAAATACAGAGGGAACTTTTGCAAAAAGAGAGAGTCATTATTTTCTAATCAGCAAAATAAAGAATTTGACTAAAAGGAGGTGATGAGAATTTCTCATTTGATTGGTCTTTGCCCAGCAGCTGGCTCCTATGAAGATCTTAGCTCCCAGGTTACAGAGGACAATAAAATTGATGCTATAAAGCACTGGTAGCACACACTAGTACATTTCATCATTTCAGCTGATGCCTTTTAGTTGAGGCCCAATAAATCAGGATTTCTCAACCTTACTTCTTTTGACTTTTTGGGGCCACATAATTCTCTGTTGTAGAGGTTAATCTTGTGCATTGTAGAATGTTAACAGCATCCCTGGCCTCTACCCACTAGATGCCAGTAACAGCCTCTTCAAGTTATTACAACTAAAAATGTCTCCAGGCATTGCCAAATGTCCCCTGGGGAAGCAAAATCACTCCCAGTTGAGAACCTTGACATCCTTCTATTTCTTGCATGTGACACAACTTACTGTTTCCCAAAAGGTGACTTTCTAACACTCATAACTTTGTTCTTAAACAAGCATATGTGTATACAACCTTATTTTTTCTTTTTTTAATCCTCACCCCAGGATATACTTATTGATTTTGGAGAGATGATAAATAGATAGATAGATGATAGATAGATAGATGATAGATAGATAGATAGATAGATGATAGATTGACTGATTGATTGATTTGCTGGCCTCCTGTACATGCCCCAACAGGGCATTGAACCTGTAACCTAGGTATGTGTCCTGACCTGGGATCAAACACACAATGTTTTGGTGTATGGGACAATGCTCTAACTAAATGAGCCACCCAGCCAGGGCACAGCCTTATTTTTTAATAAATATTTAATGTATTTAAAACCATATTATGGTATTCACACTATTCTTATCTTGTATTTTTTACTTATTTATACATCCTGGAGATCATTACATATCAATGCATAAAGCTACTTAGTAATGGATGTGCTATTATTTTAAAGTCCTTTATTAAAGAACCTTTAGTTTGTTTCAAATCTTTGGCTACCAAAACAATGCTTCATAAATAACTCCATATATAAATTGTTGGAAAATCCAGGCCCGCTGCTGTCTTTGGACATTTGCCCTTACTGCTCCATCTGCCTCAAATGTTCTTTCTCCAAATATTCACAATGGTAACTTTCTCAAATCCTGAATTTGTAAGGCTTGGCTAGGCCAAGTTTACAAACAAACCTCAAAACCTCAGTGCTTTAAACACATAAAATCTCTATGCTGTTCATAACAACAGTATCCTTTCAACTGGTGGCCAAGTAGTTGGGGCTGCTTCCATCTTATGATTCCACCATCATCACATGAGGTTTCCACATTGCCACAGCAGAAAAGAGAGAGCTGGGGGTGGTTATTGTATGGTGGGGTCATGTACCAATTGTCAAATACCGCTGCTCAAATCATTTCCAACTATAACTTATTGATTAAAATGAATCATTACTCTGCCTATTTTCAAGGAGTCTGGTAAATGTGGGGAAGCACAATATTCTGTAAGCACCAAATATCTCTGCTGGAACTCCTAGCTGTTGCTCATAAGTACTTTCAATAATGCCAACCTTAACCATCTGCTTAAAACTGCAACTTATCCACTCATTTATGGGTGGGTATTTAGGCTGCTTCCAGCACTTGGCAATGGTAAATTGTGCTGCCTTGAACATTGGAATGTATAGGTTCTTATGAATTGGTGTTTCAGGATTCTTAGGGTATAATCCTAGCAGTGGTATTGCTGGGTAAAAAGGCAGTAAATGAGTGGATTAAAAAAAAAACTATGGTATGTTTACACAATGGAATACTACACAGTAGAAAGAAAAAAGGAGCTCCTACACTTTGCAACAGCATGTATGGAACTAAAGAGCATTATGCTAAGTGAAGTGAGCCAGGCGGTGAAAGACAAATACCACATGATCTTATGTATATGTGGAATCTAATCAGCAAAACAAAGAAGCAAGCAAAATATAACCAGACTCATTTAAATAAAAAACAAACTGACAGTAGCCAGAGGGGAGGTGGGAGGGGGATAATGGGGGAAAAATGGGGAAGGTTGTCAAAGAACATGTATAAAGGACAGATGGACAAAACCAAAGAGGGTAGGTTCCAGGGTGGGAGGTGGGGATGAGTAGGGCAGGGAGCCAACGTGGAGTGAAAATGGAGACAACTGCACTTTAACAACAATTTTTTAAAAAAAGATGACTCAGAACAATGAATAAACAAAATACCACTGCAACTTATATCCACACCAGTCTCCTTTATCCTGAGCTGTTTTTCCAGAGCACTTTTCATGATATCTTGAATCATTGATTTAATATGTTTATTATTTTTGTCTGTCTCCCCTTACTAGAATATAAACTCCACAAGGGCAAAGGATATTTATTTAATCATTGATGCATCTAAAGCATCTAGAACAGCTAGAATAGACTGTCAAATAAATTCTTATTGAATACATTAATATATTTCACACATATCTCAGCATATCTGTTGTATAAATTCCTAGGGGTGGAATTGCTGAGTCAAAGGTTATTGGCATTAAAATTTTTCAAAAATATTGTTAAACTGTTCTTCATACAGTTTAATTAGCTATATCCCCATCAATAATGCATAAAACTGTCTGTTTCTTACTCACAAAATGTTTTCTCAATTTTTTTGTCCATCAGTTTGGTAGGTTGACCCAGCAATTCCACTGCTGGGATTATACCCTAAGAATCTTGAAACACCAATTCAAAAGAACCTATGCACCCCAATGTCCATAGCAGCACTATCTACAATAGCCAAGTGTTAGGAGCAGCCTAAGTTCTCATTAGTAAATGAGTGGATCAAGAAACTACAGTACATTTACACAATAGAATACTACACAACAGAAAGAAAGAAGGAGCATCCACCATTCATGACAGCATGAATGGTACTGGAGAGCATTATGCTAAGTAAAATAACCCAGGGGGGAAAAACAGATACCACATGATCTCCCCTATAACTGAACCTAATCAACAAACCAACTGAATGAGCAAGATAGAACCAGACACTTGGAAATAAAGAACAAACTGATAGTGACCAGAGTAGAGGGGCGGTGGGAGAATGGGAGAAAGAAGGAAAAGGGGCAAGTAAAAGAACGTGAATTGAGGTCTCATGGGCATGGACAATAGGGGGGATTGACTGTGGGACTTGGGGAGATGTGGTTGGGGTGAGCAATGGGAAAAAAGGCAGGACAACTGTAACTGAACAACAATAAATTTTTAAAAAATTGGCCAAGCACCTGAATAGACACTTTTCCAAAGAGGACATATAGATGGACAATAGATAAATGTAAATATGCTAAATATCACTAATCACCAGAAATGCAAATTAAAACCACCTCATACTAATCAGTGAAATATCACCTCATACAAGTCAGAATGACTATCATCAATACCTCAACAAACAACATGTGCTGATGAGGATGTGAAGAAAAGGGAAACGTTTTTCACAGCTGGTGGTAATGCAGATTGGTGCAGCCCCTGTGGAAATTAGTATGGTGATACCTCAAAAGATTAAAAATTGATCTGCTTTTGACTCAGCAATCCCACTTCTGGGAATATGTCCAAAGAAACCCAGAACTCTAATTTGAAAAATACTTAAGTATCCCTATGTTCATTGCAGCATTATTGATAATAGCCAAGATATAGAAACAGCCCAAGTGTTCATCAGTAGATGAGTGAACAAAACAACTATGGGACATTTACACAATGAAATACTAATCATTTGTGAAAATGAAGAAAAAATTACCCTTTGGGATAGCATGGATGGACCTGAAGAACTTTATGGTAAGTGAAATAAGCCAGTCAAAGAAAGGTAAATACCATATAATTTCACTCATATGTGGAATATAAAGAACAAACTGAACTAACAAGCAAAAGAGTCAGACTCAGAGAAAAAAGATGACAACTATGAATAGGATGGGATTGGAGGAATTGAGCAGAAAGGAGAAATGACTCATTTACATGAAAATTGTGTAGTGATTGTGATGGGGATGGTATAAGAGGGATAAATGATAATGAAAAAATACAATAAAAAAGACAAGAGTAAAATCAATGTAATTTACCACATTAACAAACTGAAAAACTCAAATGATTGTCAATACATGTATTTAAAGTGTATGACAAAATCTAACATTCATTCTAATAAGAACTCTCAGCAAACAAAGAATAGAAATTAACATCCTCATATGGTCTACTGATGTCTACAAAAAACCTAGAGTCAACATCACACTTACTAGTGAGAGAGAGACTGGATTCCTTCCCTCTAAAAACAGGAACAAGACAAGGATGTCTACTCTTACCACTTGTATTTAACATTGTACTGAAGGTCTTAACCAGTGCAAAAAAGTAAGACATATAAATTAAAGACATAACTATGGGGTAGGAAAAAGGAAAAGGAAAATGATGACATGATGATCTAGGTAGAAAATCTGATGCAGCTACATCTAATAAGTGAGCTAACTAATACATAAAATCTGCAATAATATTACAATATCAATATAAAATTATTTATATTTCTATATACAAGCAATGAACATAAAAAATAAGAAAATAATAGAACATTGCTGAGAGAATGTAAGAAAATCAAAATAAATGGAGAGATATATTTTTAAGATGTGAAATTTTGCTAAGCTGGTCTATAAATGCATCACACAATCCCAATAAAAATTTCAGTAGCTTTGTTGTAGAAATTGGCAGAGTGACTCAAAAATTAATATGGAAATGCAAAAGACCTAGTGTAGCCAAAATAACTTCAAAAACAACAAATTTGGAGGATTACACAACCTGATTTCAGTATTTATAAAATTCCAGTAGCCAACACAATTTAGTATAGGCATAAATATGACAAATAAATGACTGAAATTGAACAAAAAGTCCAGAAATAGACACGAACTGATTTTTAACAAAGTTGCAATTCAGTAGAGAATTCAATAGCTTTTTTTGAAGAAAGATTTTATTTATTTATTTTTAGAGAAAGTGTTAGAGAGAGAAACATTAATGTGCGGTTGCCTCTCACACACACCCTACTGGGTACTTGGCCCACAACCAAGGCATGTGTCCTGGCTGGAAAGGGAAGCAGCAACCCTTTGCTTCACAGACCAGCAGCATTCAATCCACTGAATCACAGCAGTCAGGGCTTAATAACCTTTTCAACAATTATGCAAAAATGATTGGCTGTCTACATGCAAACAAATAAACTTCAATACATAACTCATATCATATACAAAAATTAACTCAGGACACCCAAACATTATTTTTTTAAATGTTCAAAGAACAGAGGAAACTTGTTCCTAGATTTGAAGACTCAATATAATAAAGATATAAGTTCTGTGTAAACTGATATCTATATTCTATGAAATCTCCATTAATACTTCAACTTTGAAGATAATGAGGAGACACTTAATAAGCTGATTCTATTTATATATAAATGCCAAGGCCAAATAATGGATAAGATAGTGTTATAAAGCAAAATTTTGTTCTTTATTTCAATGTCTCTGTTTATATTTTTTTGCTTGTTTGTTTTGTTGATTAGGTTCCATTTATAGGTGAGATCATACGGTATTTGTCTTTCACTGCCTGGCTTATTTCACTTAGCATAATGTTCTTCAGTTCCACCCATGCTGTCACAAAGGGTAGGAGCTCCTTTCTCTCTACTGTGTAGTATTCCATTTTGTAAATGTACCATAGTTTTTTTTTTTATCCATTCATTTACTGATGGGCACTTAGGTTGCTTCCAGCACTTGGTTATTGTAAATAATGCTGCTATGAACATTGGGGTGCTGAGGTTCTTTTGAATTGGTGTTTTAGGATTCTTAAGGTGTAATCCAAGAAGTGGAATCACCAGGTCATAAGGCAGTTCCATTTTTAGTTTTCTGAGGAAATTCCATTCTGTTTCCCACAGTGGCTACACCAGTCTGCGTTCCCACCAATAGTGTACTAGGGTTTCCTTTTCTCCAATAGCCCCCCAGCACTTTTTTACTGGTTGATTTGTTTCTGATGGCCATTCTCACTGGTGTGAATTGGTATCTCACTGTAGTTTTAATTTGTATCTCTCTGATGGCTAACAAGAACAAACTGGCAGTAACCAGAGGAGTGGGGGAGGGGGATAACAGGGGAAAGAAGGGGAAAGGTAATCAAGACACATGTATAAAGTACACATGAACAAATTCAGAGGGTGTACAATCGAGGGTGGGAGGTGGGGACGGGTGGGGTGGGGATGGGGGAAAAATGAAGATGACTGTACTTGGACAATAATAAAAAAATAAATACAAATAAAAACTAAAAAAAAATTTTTAAAGAAAATACAATTAAAGTTATTTTCCTCAAGCCTCTTTAATAAATTTGAAATCAAGATACACATGCAATTTTAATGTACTTTTTTTCCCTTAAGAATATCATGATTTATAAATGTGCATATTTTTATTTAACATAAAAGTTTACAATATACAGTAAAAAAAGCACAAAATTTTGGAACACCTCATCTACTCAATGTCAAGACTAAAGAGCAAAATAAATAAGACTGTATATTAGTACAAGAATAGACAAATAGACTCCTGAAACAGAAGAGTCTGAGAAGATAAATTTATGACAAATATAGTGTAATTGGATATCCAAAATAGAAGAAAATTGAAATTTAACTCCCTTTTCCAAACTATACATAAAAATCAGCTCCAGGAAGACCATAGAGCAAATGTAAGATATAAAATAATAACCTGTTAGAAGATAATATTGGCCAATATATTTATAATCTCTAGGTAGAGAAAGATTTCTTAAGCAGAATAAAAAAGCATTAACAGTAAAGGAAAACATAGATCAAATGGACTCCATTAAAGTTAAGAACTTCTTTTCATCAAAAGATACTATTAAGAAGTCACAAAATAGGAAAAGATATTTTCATATATACCCAGAAAAGATTCCTATCTAAGATATACAAACAAGTTGTACAAATTAATGTGAAAAAGGAAAATAACTCAAATGAAAAAATTGAGGAAAAAACTTTAAAATGTACCTCCCAAAGTTAGTATCCAAATGGTTAACCTACATATGAAAAGATACTCAACTGTATACATAGTCAGGGCATGCAAAATAAAATCATAATGAAATACTTACCAAAATAACTAAAGGTTAAAGTATTGAAAATATCAACACTGGCAAAGTCATAAGTCAATGGGAAATCTGTATATGTCTGTTGGGAGAAAAATTCAGATCAACCATTTCAGAAAACAGCTTATCATTACCTACTAAAATTGAAGATACTCATATCCTATGGCTTATCAATACCACTAAAATGCACATACAAGACTATTAAAAAGAATGTTATAGAAATATTGTTTTAATATGCATAAATAGAAACAGTCCAATAGTAGAATACATAAATAAATTGTAGTATAATTATATTATAACAATACAAAACAGTAATAAAAAGTAAATGAACTATAGCTATTTATAACAACATGAGAGACTCCCAAAAAGAAAATGGTATGTGAAAGAAGGCAGACATACACACACAAAAAAAAAAAACATATTATATATATAAAAAACATATTCATATGTAGATTAATATGATTCCATTCATATAATATCCAAATAAATAAATAAACAAATTTTAGCAGCTATGATACAAACATTTTCTTTTCTTTAAATCCCCATCTGAGGACATGGTTATTGATTTTAGAGAGAGAGGAAGGGAAGGAGAAAGAGAGAGAGAGAAACATTGATGTGAGAGAGAAATATTAATCAGTTGTCCCTACTACATAGCCTGACCTGGGATCAAAACTAAAACCTACGTGTGTGCCCTGATAAGGGATAAAAACAACTTTTTGGTGTACAGGACAATGCTCAATCAACTGAGCAATCAAGCCAGGAAGGATACAAACATTTTCAAGTGGTAAAATATAAAGAAAATCAAATGTGTTATTACAGTAAAGTTAGGGCAGTAGTTACCTTTGTAGGGGAATGGATGTGGGTAATTGGGAGGGGGAAAGTAGGGGGTTTCTGGGATGCTGTTGATATTCTATTTCTTGACTTGGGTGGTAGTTTACATTTCCTTTATTATAAATTATTAAACTGTACAGATTTCTCAAGAGAAGTTTTTATGTATATAATATTCTAAAATTTTACATGCTAAATTAACAACAATAACAACAACAGAAAGACATACTTCTCTGGGAAGGCTTCTATGGCTTATGTGTGAATAATGCCTACAATGAGAGGCTGTGGGCCAAACACCAATCACCCATTGCCAATACCAAGTTCACTAGGAATCAATTTAAAAGTGTTTTTTTTTTTTTTTCACATGTGCAGATAATTGTCCAGTGCAATAAACCAAGCCAGGGCAGGAACACCTGTGTTTTCTCTCATCAACAATCAGTCTTAACAATTCAGTAATTATACACAATAATACATTTTATGGTGCAGAAGTTGGACCAGGTACTGAGGTCAGTGGTGAACAAGTCAGCCATTGGTGCTATCCTCACAAAAAATTCCTGATGCAGTGTGGGGAGGTGTCAGTGAGGAAGAGGGAAGAAGTGTGTGGGATAAAATAAAGTTAATATTAAAAATTGTGTGGAGCAAACAAACAAGACCTACTGTTTCATTGTTGAGAAAAAGCTGGATAAAGACATTACAGGGAAAGGCAACATTCTAGAGTTATGGACAAGATGGAGGCATAGGTAGAAATGCTTCTCTTCCACACAAAACCAAAAGAAGGATACAAACCAATCTAAAAACAACAAACAACCAGAAGTGCCAGAAAATTGAACTGCCAAGAAGTCCATCAACCAAGGAGTTAAAGAAATATTTACCCAGACCAATAGGAAGGGTGGAGATGGGCATCCGAGCAGACAGGACACACAACAAGGCAGTGGATTGTGTGGGCAAGGTAGAGTTGGCTGATTAGGAAACTAAAGCCACAAAGCCAGATATAAACTACTATCAGGTTGCCATGGTAGGAGAAACTCACAGTCTCACACAAGAAAGTTTATTGGAAAGTGGGGCTAGAGCAGAGTAATTCAGTCCCATTGTTCCCTCTCTAACCCCACTCCCACAGACAGCACCACAATGCAGCAAAGAGGGTTGCCCTGGTTGAATATCTAAGGTCCCAACCCCTTAGAACATAACATGTGCAGCAAGACAAGGAAATATGGCCCAAATGAAAAAAAAAAGATAAAAACTCCAAAAATAGAACAATGAAAAGTTAGCCAACCTGTCTCATGCAGAGTTCAAAATACTGGTAATCAGGATTCACACAGTACTGACTGAGCTCAGTCACAAAATGAGGAAAGAATTGAAGTCTACCCAAAGTGAAATAAAGCAAAACATACAGGGAACCAATAGTGAAGGGAAAGAAACCGGGACTCAAATTAATGATTTGGAACAAAAAGAAAAAATAAGCATCCAACCAGAACAGAATGGAGAAAAAAAATTGAAAAAATGAGGAGAGGCTCAAGAAACTCTGGGACAACTTTAAGTATTCTAACATCAAAATCATAGGTGTGGCCAGAAGGAGAAGAACAAGAGCAAGAAATTGAAAACTTATTTTAAAAAATAATGAAGAAAAACTTCCCCAATCTGGCAGAGGAAATAGACTTCCAGGAAGTCCAAGAAGCCCAGAGAGTCCCAAAGAAATTGGACCCAAAGAAGAACACAGCAAAGCACAACATCATTAAATTACCCAAGATTAAAGACAGAGAATCTTAAAAGCAGCAAGAGGAAAGGAGACCGTTACCTACAAAGGAATGACCCATAAGACTATCAGCTGATTTCTCCAAAGAAACTTTATAGTCAAGAAGGGACTGGAAAGAAGTATTCAAAGTCATGAGAGGCAAGGACTCACATCCAACATTACTCTATCCAGCAAAGCTATCATTTAAAATGGAAGGGCAGGTAAATTATTTCTCAGATAAGGTCGAGTTAAAGGAGTTCATCATTACCAAGCCCTTATTATATAAATGTTAAAGGGACTTATCAAGAAAGTAGATGATAAAAAATCTATGAACAGGAAAATGACAATAGACTCACAGCTATCAACAACTGAACCTAAAATAACAAAAACAAAAATTAAGCAAACAACTGGAACAGAAGTGGAATCAGAAAAATGGACATCGCATGGTGGTGGTTTCAGTGGGGAGGTAGAGAATTCAAAGAACTTATATGTACAACCCATAAACACAAACTAAGGGGGGAATGCTTTGAGGGTTTGGGGTAGAGGGTGGAAGGCAGATAAAGAGGGTAAAAATGGGAAAACTGTAATAGCATAATTAATAAAATGTACTTAAAATACATTATAGGAAAAGGATTATATGAAAATCGACCTCTATGGAAGGTACCTCCTTGAATTCCTTAAAGGGAAGGTTGAACAGGGGTTCAGGAAGATGGTGGAGTAAATGGAAGCCACACTAACTTCCTCCCAGGACCAATCTGTAATTACAACTAAATTGTGTAGAAACCACACAAAACAAACAACTGAGCAATAATGAGAGAGAAGCCTTATAACCTTGAGCAGACAGAAGAATCAGCTTCCACACAACCTGACTGGTAAGAAGTATGGTGGAGACTTGAGCAGGCTGGCTGGGCACCCACAGGTGGCAGCACCAGGGGGATAATTAACTGGCTGGTTGGATCCCCCTGAGAAGAGCAAGGTCTAAACCCTAAGCTAGGATCCCCAGCCTAGAGCAACAAAGCCCAAAAAGTACAGAGAAAACAATCAACAGTGAAAAGCTCCAAGATTGCTCTCTGCCAGGGACAGAGCTGGAGATGCAAAGAGCTGTTTAAAGGGCCAACACATAAATTTTCATTTGTGGCCATTTACCCTGGGCTCGAGCAAAGGTGGGGGCAGAGTGGGCTAGAGACACCTGTGGAGAGACTGGGGACAGAAGCTTTGGGGAGAGAAATGAGAGAGTAGATGCTTGGATCCTGGTGCTGAGTCATCTCCCATATGGCAACAGCCCTCGTGATCAGGGAGACAGCTTCCCTCCAATAAGTCTGAGAGGAAAAAATAGCCCTGACCCCAGGAGGGACTCTGCCCTGGGTTTGAGGGGTTTAAGCCGAGTGCAGAGTGACTAAATTAACAACCAAAGGAGTCAGCCACAGACAGTAGATTACTGGCAAAGGCAGGGAGGTTCAAAATGGAGTAGAGCCACTTGAAGAGATTGGGGATGTGGAGGCTTTGGAGAGAGAACTGAGAGAGTAGCCACCAGAATCCTGGTGCTAAGCTGACCTGCATATGGCAGCAGCCATCCTGCTCAGGCAGACCACTCCCCTCCCAGTAGCAGCATCCTGAATGGAAACAATAACCATGACCCTAGGAGGGATTCTGCCCCCCCCCCCATGGTGCTTAAGGCTGACTACTGAGTACAGAGTAACTAGATTAACAACTGAAGGAGACAACAGACAGATCACTGAAAATCTCAAACAGGCTACATAATGTCCAATAAAGTCAACATCTAACATCACCAGGGGCAGATCCCAAAAGGAAAAAAAAAAAAAAAACAGTGGTAAATACTAGAGTCTACCGTGATTAAATCCACTGTGGTCTTACCTATGATTTGCAATATTTTCATTACTGAACAGTTTTTTAACATCAATTTCTTCTGCATCAAATTTGTGTATATTCCACCTTCTTCATTCCCTTTTAAACTCATGATGTAAATTTAACTTTTATTTTTGCATTGCTCTGACTCCCAACTCTTATTAGTGTTCCCTCCTCTACCCATTCAAAATCATTTTACTTTTAGTAGGTTCTCTCATATTTATTCCCTTTTCTATAATAGTTTTAATCTCTTTACACCCTTATTAATACTGCTTCAATTGCTGTTGAGAGTAGGGTTTCAGTGGGGGAAGGAGTTATTTTTACAGGTGTGTATTTGGTTCCTGGGCTTTGTGGTTTTGTTCTGGAATCACCTGTACAACAGCATACAAGACATGGTGGGTGGAGTGACCCTCAGTCAATCAGCTAGAGAGAAGGGCCCACCAAAGAATGACCCCAAAACAATCAAAACCCAATTACATCCAAAGTGCCAACAGAAATGGCATAAAGGGCATCCCAAGAGCATCAAGTTCAGGAGATCAAGGAGACTGCACCACTGAATCTCACAGACCACATACCATAGAAATTCACATCACAAACTCAGAGAGTCAAAATATATTAACTTAAGAAGCAGAGGCAAATAAGAAGAGTCTTACAAATAATGGGAAGACAAGGAAACAACCCTCAAGCAAAAGGAAAGGCAAAATCTTCAGAAAGAATGCTAAATGAAATAGAGGCAAGTCAACTATCAGATACTGAGTTCAAAACAATGGTTATAAGGAAATTCAATAAGCTTACTGAGAATTACCAAAAACTACAGGGAAACTATGAGAATCTTACTGGAAACTATGTCAACATAAAAAAAGGAAATAGAAATTACCAACAAGAGCAAAGAGGAAATGAAGAGTACATTTTCTGATTTGAAGAACACAGTAGAAGGAATCAAAAACAGGTTAAATGAGGCAGAGGATTGAATCAGTGAGCTGGAAGACAGGTAGGAAAAAGCTCCCAGAAAGAGCAATAAAAGGAAAAAAGACTCAAAAATAATGAATAGGAGTTAAGGGAACTGCAGGACAGCATAAAACATAATAATATCTGTATAAGAGGGATACTAGAAGGAGAAGAAGAAAAGAAAGCAATAGAAAACATGCTTGAAAAAGTAATGATGGTAAACTTCCTTAATTTGATGAGAGAAAAAGTCACACTACTCCATGAAGAACAGACGGTCCCTATCAAGAGGAACCCAAAGAGGCCCACAAAGATACATCATAATAAAATGGAAAATTGAAAGACAAAGAGAGAATCTTAAAGGCAAGGGAGAAACAGAAAGTAACACACAAGGGAGCCCCAATAATTTTAGCAGCTGACTTCTCAACAGAAAAACTACAAACCAGAAGGGAATGGCAAGAAATATTCTATCTAATGAAAAGTGAGTTCTGCAACCAAGACTATTCTACCCATCAAACCACAATTAAAATGGAAGGAGAAATAAAGAGTTTCCCAGAGAAAAGACTAAAAACATACACCTCCACCAAATCATCCCTGCAAGAGATGCTAAAAAGACTGCTTTATGAAGATGAAGAAAAAAAGTGAGAGAGTGAAGAACACAGGTAGAAAGGGGGTAAAACAATGAATAAGCACCTATTAATAATAACCTTAAATGTAAATGGATTAAATACTTTAGTCAAAATATATAGGGTAGCTAAATGAAATAAAGAACAAACTGACAGTTACCAGAGAGGAGGGAGGAGAGAGATAACAGGGGAAGGGCCAACAAGGAGCATGCATAAAAGACACATGGACAAAGACAAAGAAGGTAGGTTCAAGGGTGGGAGGTGGAGATGGGTGGGAGTGAGTGGGGCATGGTGGGGTAAAACTGGAGACAACCGTACTTGAACAATAAAAAAAATAACTCACACATATGGTGCCTACAAGAAACCCACCTCAGAACAAAAGACATACACAGTCTGAAATTGTAGGGTTTAAAAAAATATACCAAGCAAATAGATAGGAAATAAAAGCTGGGAGAGCAATACTTATATCAGACAAAATAGACTTCAAACAAAGACCATAAAAAGAGAAAGAGAATGACACTTCATAATACTCAAGGGAAGAATCCATCAAGCAGATATACATTGTAAACATATATGTGCAAAACGTAGGAGCACCACAATATATTAGAAAATCTTGGAGGACTTCAAGAAAGATATAGACACTAACACAATTATAGCAGAGAAATTTTAACACCCGCTGTCAACAATGGATAGATCTTCCAAAAAATATCAAAAGAATATTGTGGAACTGAATGATGCATTAGATAAAATAAACTTAACTGATAAATATATAGAACCTTTCAACCCAAAGAGGCAAAATACACAATCTTTTCAAATGCACATGGAATATTTTTCAAAGGTAAACCACATGATAGGATGCTGAACAAATTCAAAAAAATTAAAATCCTATCAAGCAATTTCTTGAACAAAAAGGGCCTGAAACTAGAAACCAATCTCAAGTAAAAAAATCAAAATCACTCAAATTCATGAAGAATAAATACCATGCTATAACCAATGAGTGAGTTAATAATGAGATCAAAGAAGAAATGAAAAGTTTCTGGAAAGAAATGAAAATGAACTCGCAACAGCCCAAAACCTGTGGGACATAGCAAAGGCAGTCTTCAGAGGGAAGTTCATAGCAATATAGCCATACTTTAAAAAAAAAAGAAACAATTCAAATAAACAACGAAATCCTATATCTACAAAAACTGGAGAAACAACAACAAATCCCAAAGCAAATAGAATAAGGAAATAATCAAGATCAGACCAAAATTAAATGACATAAAGACTAAAAAAACAATTTGAAGGATCAATAAATCCAGGAGTTGGTTCTTTGAGGGTATAAGCAAAATTGACAGACATTTAACCAGACTTATCAAAAAAATGGAGAGGACCCAAACAAATAAAATCAGAGTGGAAGAGAATAAATTACAACTCATACTAAAGAAATACAGCCCTGGTTGGTGTGGCTCAGTGGATTGAGTTCTGGTCTGTGAACCACAGGGTCACTGGTTTGATTCCCAGTCAGGGCACATGCCTGGGTTGCAGGCCAGGTCACCAGTTGTGGGCATATTATCAGTGTATCTCTCACACATTGATGTTTCTCTCCCTCTCTTTCTCCCCCCCCTTCCCCTCTCTCTAAAAATAAATAAATACATTAGAAAACATTTTTTAAAAGAAATACAAATGATTGCAAGAAATTACTAGCAACATGCAAAGAAATTTGAAAACCTGGGTTAAATGGACACATTGCTAGAAAACTATAATCTTCCAAAACAGAATGAAGAAGAACTAGAAAGCCTGACGAGACTGATAACTGCTGGTGAAATTGAAGCAGTAATAAAAAATCTCCTAGAAGACAAACATCTTGGAATAAACAACTTCACAGGAGAATTTTACAAAACTATTAAGGAAGAGTTAACCCCTTCCCCTCACAGACTATTGCAAAAAATTCCAAGAAGAGGGAAGGCTCCCAAACTCGTTTTATTAGGCCTGCATTGTCTTACTCTCAAACACAGATAAAGATACAACAAAGAGAGAAAACTATAGGCCAATATCACTGATGAACAGATGCTATAATCCTTGACAAAATATTGGCAAACTGCATCCAGCAATACATTAAAAAGATCATACACCATGATGAAGTGGGATTCATCCCAGGGATGCAAGGATGGTACAATATTAGCAAACCAACAAATGTAATACATCACGTAAGGGAAAGACAAATACAACACAACCATATCAAATGATGCTGAAGAAACATTTGATAAAGTACAGCATCCATTTATGATAAAAGCACTCACCAAAGTGAGTGTAGAAGGAGCATAACTCAACATAATAAAGGCCACATATGAGAAACCTACAGCCAACATAATACTCAACAGACAAAAAGCCTTCCCACTAACATTAAGTACAAGACAAGCAGGTCTGCTTTCTCCCACCAAGAGATGAGTGGAGCAGGTGGGTGTGAATGGGGTAAAAATGGAGACATTTGGACTTGAACAACAATGAAAAATAATAATAAAAATAAGTAAATAATAAAATAAATGAAAACAAAAAGGAAGAAGGAAAGGAAAGAAAGGCAAGAAAGAAAGAAAAGGAAGGAAGGAAGGAAGGAAGGAAGGAAGGAAGGAAGGAAGGAAGGAAGGAAGGAAGGAAGGAAGGAAAGAAAGAAAGAAAGAAAGAAAGAAAGAAAGAAAGAAAGAAAGAAAGAAAGAAAGAAAGAAAGAAAGAACGAACGAAAGAACGAACAGAACTCACACAACTCCACTCCAGGAAGACAAACAATCCAATTAAAAAATGAGCAAAGGACCTGAACAGACACTTCTCCAAGGAGCACATACAGAGGACTTAGAGACATGTGAAATGATGCTCAGCATCACTTGCCATCAGAGAGATTCAAATTAAAACCACAACGAGTTATCACTTCACACCAATCAGAATGACCATCATAACCAAATCAACAAACCAGTGTTGGAGGGTTTGTGGAGAAAAGGGAACGCTAGTACACCACTGGTGGGAATGCAGACTTGTGGAGACACTGTAGAAAACAGTATGAAATTTCCTCAGAAAAACTAAAAATGGAACTGCCTTTTGACCCAGCAATACCACTGTTGGGATTATACACTAAGGATCCTGAAACGTCAATTCAAAAGAACCTATGCACTCCAATGTTCTTAGCAGCACAATTTACAATAGCCAAATGCTGGAAGCAACCTAAGTGACCATCAGTAAATGAGTGCATCAAAAAACTATGGTGGATTTACACAATGAAATACTATGCAGCAGAATGAAAGAAACTGCTCCTACACTTCTTAATAGTATGGATGGATCTAGAGTACATTATGCTAAATGAAATAAGCCAGATGTTGAAAGACAAATACCACATAATCTGTTCAATAAGTGGAACCTAATCAACAAAACAAGCAAGCAAAGTATAACCAGAGATATTTAAATAAAAATAAATTGATAATCAGAGGGGATGGGGAAAGGGATAACAGGGGAAAGAAAGGAAAGTGTTGTCAAGGTACATGTACAAAGGACCCATGGTCAAAGCCAAAGGGGAGGAGGATTGAGAAGAGAGATGCAGGTGGGTGAGGTATGGGAAAATGGTGGTGGGAAAATGGAGACAACTACAGTTGAAAAACAATTTTAAAAAACTTAAAAAGAGAAAGATTAAACAGCAGACTAGCAAGATGCTACACTGGGTGGGGCAAAAATAGGTTTACAATCGTAAGTATGTGAAACAGAGTATATATTTACATTATTATTTATTAATCATTATATTTTCCTTTAGAATAAACTTACCTTTGCTCCACCCTGTATAACAATCTTTTATCTATAGGCATCTCTTTTCACATTCAGATTTTATTTTACATAGCAAATTTTTAGTTGATTTCAACAGTTCAACTCATCATGTAGCTCCTGAGTGACTATATATGCCAGCCTCTGCTCCAGGCACAGGGTATAAAGGTGAAGTTGCCACATTAAGATATGAGTGCCTCATGACTCAAGGAACCTGCAGGCTTTTATGACTCCCATGGATAACATGAGGTCCTCTTAAGGAGGAATGGTCCTGGGTGGGAATGTCATATCAGATGATGCATCTAGTCTCAAACCAAATCACAAACTTAAAGGAACTGGTGGAGGGGGTGGGTTTGTTCACACATAATAAGGACCCCCTCAGCTGACCTTCCTGATAGAATAGAGTCTTCAGAAAAAACTTTTGGCCATATTGTTTTTTCATTAATTAAGCCAAGACTTAGGGAGCACCAACTATTTAATACCACTGTCTATCATCCTAGTGTCCACAAGCACAGACAGCTCCAGCAAGAACATTTTTCTTTCAGAGTCACTGTTCCAGGAAAAATAATAAATATCTTGGCTATGGGTCTTTCCCAGGGTCACACAGGCGGTAGGTAGGTGGTAGATTAATGGTCAGCTAATGCAGGTCCTTCTGTCACATCCTTTGGTAGATGTACAAAGGCATATCAGTCTTTTGGAATAGGTTCCCTCTCTCTATACCTCCAGACACGAGCATCTTCCCTAAGATACATCCAGTGTGATGACACTTGATGGCACTGCTGGTATTGAATTTGGCATGAGCCTAATCTAGCAGAAGACTCCAAGAGGGAAGTAAAGAGTAGGAGGCTTTCCTCACCATAGGATGGGAGGATTTGGTGAGATAGTGAACATTATGAGGTCAACTTCCAATCCCAGAATGGAAGGAAGTGTGCCCTGTTGGTAGTTTAGCAATCTCACCCTGAGGAAAAGTGCTCAGCAAATTGATGGCAAGGCATGCTCATCAAAGAACCTCCTACTTTGCAGAAAACTGTATTCAATGAAAACAAAGTGGTTTATGCAATCACCAAAGTAAAAATATTATGCACAAACTAGCTATTGCTACACTGCCTGTCTTTTCTCTCCATCTGCAAAAGCAAACATATTTCTACCTCCTCAGAAACAGAAAGGAAGTTTTCCCTCTCTAGGGACAACCCCAATCGTGGGAAAGATACACAGTCCATCTAGTGCTTGGCTCCTTATTACAACAACTCCACCCAAATAGGCAAACATCCACCGGTACTTTCATCACCAAATGAAACTATGGCCTAACATCCACATGAGGCATTTCACTGTAGAATAAAGGAGTTCTTTCAGTCTTCTCAGCCAAATAAAAAGGCTCTAACTTCTTGTTCTCAAGACATTTGAAGGGAGCAGGGAAGTGAGAAATTCCAAATCGTTGGGAGTATTTGAGGGAGGAGGGAGTAAATCTGGGTATGTACAGAGCATGTACATGTCTAAAACATGTGCATGTATAACCATCATGCTGCTCAAAGAGATCAAGTAAGATTTTGGGAACAAGAGCAGAATTATCTTTATTTCACTTAATTAGATGCTCAGATTTAATTATTTTATTTTATTTTTTTCTGTACATGAACCAAGAAAGAGAACAGTATAGAGAATGTGTTTCTAAAGAGGCTTCTCTAGTATTTCCACCTCCTTGGAGATGCAGCAGGAGGAAAAAGGAAGTTGGTTTACTTCATACTAGATCTCTAAAAGTCTGGTATGTTCATATTCTTGAGCAGATGTGAATGGTAATAGTGCCAGAATCCTGGACTAAGATTCTACCCCTCTCTTCTAATGCAGCCAATTTCCTACCCCAACTAAAATAGATCTGAAACTAAGAAAACTTATTCATTCCTGCATTTTAAAAAATATTTTTAAGTCATCTAGGGACTTTATTTTCCTCCTCAAAAAAAATGAGAGACTCTAAATTTACTTTGTGAGGAGCCATAGGGAAAAATAAGAGTATCTTTTCAGTTCTCCTGTAGTCTGTGGGCTAACCCCAGAACTGAACACACATGGTCATGACTATTTGAAAATTGTGGTTACATTTTTAATAGTCAATAGCTATTAATTTCTTTTTTGCCTGTCAATATAAAATAAAGATAAACAGTGAGGGTGGCATTCGTTATATTGGCTTGTTTAAACACCAGTCTCTCTTTTAAAAATACTGTTAGTATGAGATTTTCCTGACATGATTTTGAACTACAGTGTGTACACTACTGGCTCTACATACCAGAAGGTACTGTCAGCTGCCAAGACCAGAAGAAAAAATCAGAAGAAGAAATGGATGCACAGAACTCTGCAAATAGTATGGAGACTCTGCTTCTCTGCAGAGAATCTTCCTCCTATGCCCATTTTGGCCCAGGTCCCAGATGAGGACATAGGACCCAAATCACAGCACATTCCTTTCCCATAGGGACAGGGGCCACAAGAATATGATAGGGTTTAGGGAAGAGCTATGGCATTCTGAATCCCTGGTAACATAACTGGGTGTAACTACAGCCCTGTGGATAACAGAAGAAGGGTAGTAAGGGGCATTAAATGTGCTTACACTAACCCAAGATGAAACAAAGCCTGGGGATCCTTTCAGTCCATACCCCATGATTCCTAGAGGCACTTGCACCTCTTTGGGCCAGTGTGCTTGGCAATACCACCTTGGTCAAAACCAACTAACTCTTGGCACCTTTCCAATAAGCCTAGGCTGCTCTCTTTTATACTCTTTATTGTTTAATGGCATTTCAAAGGCAAAGGAAAGGAAATGGTCTTAGAAGGTAAACAGGTTACTTTAGTTCACTGACTTGATAATTTAGATGAAGACTGAATTAAATTATTTCAAGGTCTTAGATTTAACTTATGCCATCCATAACTGAATATTTTCAAGAGTTAGTGGGTATAATAAACTGAAAACTATGATATGCTACCAAACTTCATGCTGCATAAAGAGAGTTGAAAAAGAGAATAGTTAGAAAAATATCAAACAAAATATAGTTGAGACATCTTTCTAATATTTTTCTTTTATTCCTGGGTTAGGGTACAAGGAGAGTTGATGTTAGCTTTTGAATTTTTCCCTGCAACATGCACATTTCATCTTTAGTGGGTCTATGTCAGTTAGTGACATGATGTCCACATGGCAATATGATATGGTAAGCACAAATGCAGTGGATAGACAAGACTGTGGCCTGAGAAAGACAAGCTCTGTCCACATATCAATGGGAATGGCCTGGAACTAAGAGAGTAAGTATTTTGAAACAATCACACATAAATTTACCTTGAGGAGATTAGAGGCTGATGTCACCAGGAGAGTGAAGTAATCAGAAATGACCTAAACTGATGGAATGTTGCCAGAACAGAGCCACACTTTGCAGACACACAGCTTAACTCCTTCTGGACTTGATATTTCTCTGAGGCCTTTTTTTCTTCTCTGAATGCAAGGAGCTTTCAACAGACACAACAAAGCCAATATGATTCCCACTTTCCTTGGTATCTGCCTGTTGCTTGATAAGAAGAGGTTTTAAAATAAATAGGTTCCACTAACCAAATGTATAGTGTTAAGTCCCATCTTATCTCTCCTATCTCTATAGACCCCCAAAGGAACAGCATTAGTAGGCTTTTAGTAGCCTTTAGTAAGGCTTTAGTAGCTTTTAGTAAGTAGCATTTGAATTGGGAAGAATATAATTTTTAGCAGTAGCAGGTCCCCAGAGTCATGGTGGAATAACACTACAAATACAAAAAATAAACCAGAACACTCAGTCCCTTTGAAAAGGAGCTGGCTGCTTTAGTCTATCTGTGATTCTCAGTGGAGTACTCCATGAGCCAGAAAGAAATAAAACACTTCTTGGAGATGCTCAGCAGCCAGGCGGTATCTTTTTCTGCTTGTTACCTTCATTCTTGAGAGCCAGTGCCACTTATTTGTTTTACTCCCTTCTAAATGTAAACTCTTCACTATCAGAGATGTCATAAGGCTAATCACACCTTACTTGGGTCAAGTATTAGCAACATAACTTTAAAAGTTATCAGAAATACTTTCAGATAAGTGTATTCCCTTCTAGGCAGTGGCCATATTGACACTGAATCTTTAAAATAGACTACAGAATATCCTTCTGGAGGCCCTCTTGGATGCAGGGAGTTGAACCTGGCCCTCCACTGGGATGAACCTAGCATCTAGAATTTAGAATCCATATTCAAGTGGGATACAGTGGACAAAAGCACCATATAAGATGACAAGTATTGCTCACTGAAAAGTATTTTGATTTCATGATCGTTCTCTACAAATAAGGGATAAAGAAACAACATCAAAACTTATGATTAATGAATAGAGGATGTAGGAGTCTGTCTGCCTACATGGAGTGGTAAAACTTATGAATGGAAAATTTCCTGCCCACATATGACTATCATGTGCCTAAAAATCCACCCTCAGAAAACTCACCTTAAGTCAGCACTTTTCCACTTTCTCATTACAACCCACATAAAGAATACATTTTGCAGCACTGTTTAGTACTGTCTCATACATACACAACTGAAATAAAAGTTTTGCAAAAAATAAGACTTTCCCTACTGCCTAAGATGTGCTCTTTCTACTCTTTCATTCTATTAAATTTTTAGTGCTTATTTGAGCCATTAATTTAATTTAACAACCACAAATGGATCAAGGTTCACAATTTGGAAAATACTGAGATTTAAGAGCATTTAGGACTACAACAGGTAAAATATGAATTCAAGTGTTCAAAGTATGGAAATAGGATCCCTATAAGGGAAACTCCACAATGTTATAAAGAAAAGTACCAGCTATGAAGTGAGAGGCTAGAGCAAGCAAAAATTAGCTCCATCCACTTCATGAATTACCTTGGGTTGCCAGTGGAGACCCTCATCAGAGCCTATCTGAAGATTTCTTGACTATATAACTCCTCTGCTTTTCTCCATTTCCAAAGTGATTCACAATCACGGAAATATAATGTACCCTCTTGGATGGAATCCAATGGAAATCATTGTGTGTTGTTTAGATGAGGCTAGTTCAAACCAATGAGTCAAAGATCAGGGATAATGACCAGTGAATACACAGAAACCATTATAAAGGTGAGAGAGAAGTGGGCCAGTTCTCTGGATATGAGTCAAATCACATTGACATGGCCCTGGCTAGGTAGCTCAGGTGGTTAGACCATCATCCTAATATACCAAAACTGTGAGTTTAACCTACCATTGGGGCACATAGAAGAAGCGACTAATGAATGTGCAACTAAGTGGAACAACAAATTGATATTTATCTCTCTCTCTCCCTTTCTATAAAATTATTTTTTAAACTCTGATAATGTTTTAAAAAATCACATTTATGTAAGTACAATCTTGTATCTACCTGGACAGTAAATGGAAAAGTTAGCTCTACCCTCTCATATTAAAATACCTATGACAAATCACTCAGAGCTATTAGCTTTGGGAGCTAGGATCGGCTTTCAGTGCCATCAAAACCCTAAGAGATTTAGACTGACTATACCTAGATGAACTAATGTGACCAAACATTTCCAAACATTGGGTCAATTTTTAAAATACAGTAAATATTTACTGATCCCTAACTAAGCTGGGCACTATTATAAATTTGCAGAGCCTTTTACTTGGTTGAATAGCCTAGGTCTTTGATTGAACTAATAGAACTCAGAATTGTGCTTATGTTTATTACTCTGAACCTGAACAACTTTCAAGACCCTGAAATAATGCTTTAAAAATACTGTTCAACATTTATTGCATTACAACAAAATGTTGTTCTTTTGATTGTACTTTACTAAATTATCAGTTACTTTTCAACATTCAAATTAACATCTAAATAAATGCATTGTCTAATCAGGGAGCTAATTTGTGTATTTTAAAAGGGGAACCAAACTGGTCAGTTTCACTTTCTGTTTCTGTAGAGACTAGCTTCCTGTGTGCTTGCCTTTAAATCAAGAATGAGTGGAAAATTTAACCTATTTTTAAAATTGAAACCCCTGCTCAGTGCCTTTTTCGAAATATTACAACAGGAAAGGTAGAAGAATGCTAATACAGGCTCATCTCTCACATTGTAAGATCCAAGCAAGAGCACATATGAAAACCAGACCCGGGCAGCCCCTTTCAGCTCTGACCTGCACCTGAAGAGCATTAAATATATGCATGTGGACCCTCTAGCCAGAATGTATAGGTTCTGTTTCTCCTCATTCTACCTCCAAATATAGCCACTCCTAATCTTAAGTTTCTTTACACTAGGGTGGACAAAGTGTCAGGGAACTTTAGGTGCAGATCTCAGAAGATAGTCTAGAAGCAGTTTGTTGGGGCAAGGGTGAGGATTGGTCAGAGGCAAGCCAGAGTAGACACAGGGTCCACCCAGGAAAGGAATCTAAGTTGCCTCAAAACTAAGAAAAATTAGGAGGGACAAGTATTATGCTGGAATTAATGCATTCAAATTAGTACATTCAATGTGCTACTGTCTGCATATCCACAGCCAGCTAATGAAAATCCATAAGTACATCAACAGAATGAGTATGAATGCATGTCCAACCCTAATTTAGGCCCAAGTTCTAATATATTCAGTCTTAGAAACAAAATAAAAATAAATCCAGATTTCATTGTTTTTTACTCAAGAAGCATTTTTAATTAAAAACAATATTTCTCATCTACTCAGTTTTTTAAACATGAAATATCAATTTAGAACCCATTTATATGTGGTTCCACTTTGAGCACGTTCATAAAGATCTCATTCTCTTTTGCGGTCAATATATCCTGCCCACTGTCAGGGAGCACAAAGAGGAGGATGACTGGAAAATATATAGAAAGCAAGTCTTGTTCAGTAGTCTATATGTGAGAGCAATGGGAGAAGGAGAAGATAGGGGCTATTTGAGCTCATGTCTCCCGACATCAGCCAATATATCATAATAAGTTGTCTGTTAGAGTGTCTAGTAACCCAGAGAAAAGAAAATATCTCTCAAACACCTGTAAGTCCATTCCAGGGGGCAGGTATGGCATCCCCTGTCACAAGGGACCACTGTGAAGCTAAAGTCAACAATCAAGAATAGCTGCAGCCTTGCAACCAGCTGCCCTTGCTAGCCCTCTTGGAGGGAGAGCAGGAATAGTTCTGAAAGAGGTAATCAACAATGAAGACTGAAATAACTTTTTCTTTGCATTACTTTTTTCCTGTTGTGAAATGCCTTGGAACTTCCTCTGTATGATGAAGATGTTTATAAGATTGCTTTTTTACTCACCAAATGTCCTGCCATATTTCTGAGCCTGTCTAATCTTCCATTTCACAGAGCTAGGGCTCATAGCTTCAAATTGCTGCGGGAATAGATTAGAATACACAAGGAAATTTTGTTGCTTTTGTAAAAGTTCCTTAGTGAAGAATCACAGACTGTGGGACCTCTTAAGAGCTACGTGACAAAAGAAGACATCAACAGCCACTGATACAGCAATATGTGTGGAAAATCCTCCCAAAGGATTTGACCTCCCACATGTCAGACAAGAAAAAAAAGTTATAGACAGATGATGGGAAGGCTAAAATGTTGAATTATGGTTCATAGATATCCCCAAAAAGCAAATGCAGTGGAGAAAGGAATTTCAGGGTTGTTGCAGGAAGATAATGCAATAAAAATCTTATGAAAATTATATGAGAAAACATCCTGATACTGATTTTTTTGAGGACTTGACAGGAAAGCCATCAACTAAATCATTTATAATGAAGGGGAAGAAAGAATCAGGAAATAGATTACTCAGAGCATCCTCCCCCTCTCCCAGGCCTTTCAGGCAGTAAAATGGTGAGTTGACTAAGATTATTCCATGAGCTTTCTCATCTAATCTTGTTCAGAGTGGAAACCTTTTTCTGGTTGCATTTCTCCCACCCTTCTGCCTATGGCCTTGCTGCTAGTGGAGGTGTTCAACACATAAACCTAGGATTCATGCAATTTTCATTGAGCTTTACTACTTCACATTTAAATAAATTAGGTCACTTTATCAATACAAATTTTGATTTAGAGAGAATACAGAAGAATAAATCAGGTTTGAAGGCCTTTTGATGTGGATGTTACATGCCTATCTGAGCAACATTTTAATGAATGTAGTTTTGGTGCTTTCTCATGCTTGTCCATTCTAGGACTTGATGTATAAAATAAAACTAGAAGTGAAAAGTTGATTCTCAAATATCAGACATTTTGCTTATATCACTAGGTTGCCATTTTAAAAAACCAAGAAAATGCTCATTTGTAAATCCATCAACAATTCATACATCAGAGATCACAGCCTGTATTTGTTTTGCTGTTTTTACACACCAACATTTTAATGAAGATGTTTTTGAACCTGAGAATTCAAATTACTTGAAAAGTTTTTATTGAAATTTTCAACAAACCTATTTGCCCTGGCCATTGGGGTGAAGTTGGTTGGAATATCATCCATAATGGAATAGTTCTGGGTTCAATTTCCAGTCAGGACACATTCCTGTGTTGTGGGTTCATCTCTGGTCCAGTCTGGATGCTTATAGGATCAAACCAATTGATGCTTCTCTCTCACATCAATGTTTTTCTCTTCCTTCCTCTGTCTATAAAAAGCAATGAACAAACATCCTGGGGTGAGGAGGAAGGAAGAAAGCAAGGAAAGAAGGAAGGAAGGAAAAACTATTCATAGGACCTCATAAAGAAGACCCAATAGAACTTAAAAATTATTCATAAATCACTTGGTTCCAATATTAAATATGTCTGGGGACTTCTACTAAACTTTATTCCTTCTCTTTTGATTCACTATTATTTTACTTTCTTTCCTGAAGTCATTCATGGTAATTTTTGTTGGCCAACTTAGATTTTTTATTTCACAAAGAAGGGGGCATCCAACACTCTTTTTAATTAAAAAAAAACTATATGATCTCACCTATAAGAGAAACCTAATCAACAAAACAAACAAGTAAGCAAAATATAACCAGAGACATTGAAATAAAGAACAAACTGACAGTAACCAGAAAGGAAGTAATAGGGGATAATGGGGGTAAAGGGGAAGGATTGTCAAGGAGCATGGATAAAGGACACATGAACAAAACCAAAGGGGTAGGATCAAGGGTGGGAAGTGGGGTTGGGTGGGGCAAGGTGGGAATAGTGGGGGAGAAATGTAGACAACTGTACTTGAACAATAAAAAATCTACGAAGTTTTTAAGGTTGCAATGAAACTGTGCCTTGTGGATCTCCAACAACATGTAATTGACCAAGGTTCCCCTAAGTGTTATACCCTGATATCCACTATCACATCTGTACCAAGGCCACATTTGCCATAGGATGCTCCTAGCTCATGACTATGTGAGGCAGGCAGTCCTGTTCCTGGGAAACAGATGCCTCTGATGGCCAACACTGGTTCAATGACTCCCCAGTGGCCTTGCTGAAACTCTTTTAGGCTGCACAGTGGTCAAGAACACTCCCACCCAACCTTCTTTCCTTCTGTCTTTCACTTGCGGTTAGACTTAGATCATAGTATAATGACTCTTCCAGCTCCCTCTCCATTTTCTCATAGACATTACTTTAATAACATCCTTACAGCAGCCTGGGGTCTGCTTCCCAGAGAAGCCAAACTAATGCAGTTTGCTTTTTTATTCTTGGCCATTTTCAATACAGATATGAAGGCTGGAGCCTTAGTATACAAATATAGGCTTCTAACTTTTGGCTAAACTGGGTTACAGTCTAGAGAAAGATGAAATCATCATAGTAGAGAACAGAAGACCTCACACCTTCTAAGGCACAGATTACTTGTGTACTAATCCTTGTTGTTCCCAAATTCTCTAATTTCAAACAGCTTTAAATGGCAGATATGGGAGTGGGAAAGGATTAAGATTGATAAGGGATACTAAAAGTCACTTACTAAAAGTACAAGCAAGATAGCCTTAAGTATTATTTTTTTTATGAAGTAATATCTGACTATGTGAAAAATGGCTATTTCTTAAAGTAATTTTACAATATTTTCCCCACAACTAATATAACAGTTTTCTCTTACCAATGAATGAATTGGGCTGGAATACCATGGAATCTTTTCTGGGACTCTCATTTTCATCAAACCACAAATAAGGTTTTGGCTGGAAATCTTCTAGACCTGTTCACTATCAGTGGGAACCAAAATTGGTCAACCCATAGCCTTACTAAAAGAGTTTCTGGGGCCTTCATTCCAGTTCAGCCCAATCCTAACAGACAAGGTAATTAAAAAAAAAACATCAATTCCCATGAGAAGAATTAATGTGATTCTATCTGTAACAGCAAAAACCCTAGAACACTGCTCATCTGATAGAAGGGAGGAGATCACTTTCTCTCTTCTTTCTTTATCCCCACTGGTTTTGGAAGTATTAGCAACTGATTCAGAACTTACTGGTTGCCTGAACAATGTTTATTCTCCCCTTTCTTCTTACTAAGAAAAGCTTGATATTGTTCAGAGGATAATAAATCCAGCTAAAATTACTACATTTTTTAGTCTCTCTTACAGCTACGGATGGCTGTGTGACATAGTTCTAGCCAATGAGATGTAATGAGAAGTCATTGGTTGTGGATTCTAGAAAACCTCTTTAAAGAGAGTCAAATAAAAGATGTTTCATTTGGATAATGATGAATTGATGCCAAAATATATACAGCTTATATAACAAACTCACAATTTAATATTACAATGAACAGTTAAAAATTGAAAATTTTCCCTCTAAGATCAGGAACAAGACAATTGTGCCCATTCTTACCACTTCAACATCGTCTTGAAAGTCCTAGCAATAGCAATTAGGCATAACAAAGAAACAAAATCACCTGCATCAGAAAAGAAGGAGTTAAAATATCATTATTTACAAGTGATATGATCTTATAGATAGAAAATCTAAAGACAACCAAAAAACAGTTGTAACTAATAAACAAATTCAGTGAAGTTGCAGGATATAAAGTCAACATACAAAAATCAGTTGGATTCCTAACAACAAAACAATAGAAAAAATAAAGAGAACTATTCCATTTACAATAGCATCAAAGAAAATAAAATGCTTAGGAATAAATTGAATAAAGGAAGAGACAAATAGACCATGGAAACAATGGGAATTTGAAGAAAAAAAAAGGAAAGATATTCTATGTTCGTGGATCTGAAGAATTAATTGTTGAAGTGTCCACAACATTCGAGACTGTGTATAGATTCAATGTAACCCCTATCAAACTTCCAATGGCATTTTTCCCCAGAATAGAAAAAACAAGGTTTGGAAGATGGTGATGGAGTAGAAGGGAGCGGATTTCACTTCCCCCTAAACACAGGAGGAAAAACTAGCTAATCCACGGAGGAACGGAGCAGACAGACAACAGTACCACAGCATATTTGAAAATAAGAGTCCCCAAAACTGTAGCGGACACTAAAAAAACAGAAACCAGATGCTAAGAAGGATATTTCAGGACAGTAAGGTCCTGGAGACCAGCGCAGGGACTGGGGTGCAGTTGTAGCCCCAGGATGGCGACCAGAGCAGGTGCTGAGTCTACCACAGACTGCTTGAAAACGGAGGGCTTGCCACAGTCCTTGGGAAGGAGCCGAGTCACCTGCTCCCTCCCTCCCTGACAGACCAGGTTTGGAGCAACACCAGCAGAGTTCTGGTCATGGAGAGGGGAATAAGTATAAAGAGGCAAGATGCACAGGGCTGTGATTACTTGTGGAGTCTGTGGTCTCCAGCTCAGAAGAGCTGAGAGAGTGGCAGTGACACACTGACCCAGATAGTCACCAGGCTGGCTGGAGAATTGGGCTACATGGGGTGTCAGGCTTGAGTAGGAGGAATTTATCAAAAAGAGGGGCTGAGGAATCTGGTGAGGCAGCACCAAGACTGACTCCCAACCCAACGGGGCAGAAAGCCCAGGGTTAAAGGGAAGGCATGGTGACTCCCTCCCAGTAGCA
>PVKM010006797.1:0-43233 GCA_004027735.1 Carollia perspicillata
TAGGCTGGCCATCCCTGCATTGCTTAGTTCTTTTTCTGGGGTTAGGTTTTGTTCCTTCATTTGGGCCATATTTCTTTGTCTCCTGATTTTGGCAGCCTCCTTGTGTCTGTGTAGGAGGCAGAGCTGCTTTGATTCCTTTTCAGTGCATCTGTTATGGTATATTGGGCGGAGCCTTGGGTATTTGCCAGGGTGGAGCAACCATGACTCTGTGTGTCAGGGAGGGTTCGAAGAAGGGGATAATGCTACCGCTATCTCCATTTCACTTATTTCTTTCTCTGGAGGTTTTATCCATTTCCCATCTGGGCCATTTTTCTTTATCTCCTCAACTTGGCATCCTCCCTGTGTTTGCTTCTGTGCACTAGGCCAAGCTCCTCTGATTCCACATCCTGGTGCATCTGTTATGTTGTAAAGGGCAGAGCCTTAGGTGTTCACCAGGGTGTGACACTGTGCTTTGCTGCTTTGTGGTACTGTATGTGGGGTAGTATTGGAAAAAAGTGAAATGCTGTTTGCTTTACCTTTGCCCGATTTCCAGTCACTTCCCTTACTTCCCGAATGCCACTGGCACCCTTCTAGCTACTGCCCTAGTGCTGAGTTCCAGAGTGGGTGTGTTTGCATACATTATAGTGCCTTTTGGGTCCTTTAAATGGGCTCTAGCAAGAGACTTGCAGTTTCTTGAACTGCCCCAACCCCCACTGGATCTTATAGCCAGAAGTTATGAGGCTTTATTTTCTTGATGCTAGAATCTTGGACTACTCCCCAGATGTCCCTCCTGGGTTTTATTAACCACTTATGAATGTGGGACTGCCTGTTCTGATGGCCACTATTGTCTCACTGCTGCCACCTTGTCTCCACCACACAGTGTCCCCTCTGCCCTGGCTTGCAGTCTCTGCACTTCCTACATGTCTAGATGAATATTTCTTCATTAAAGCCTTAGTTATTGAACTTCCATATAGTTTGATTTTCTGGCAGTTCTGGTTTATTTAGTTTTGATGTTGTGATAATTCTTATAGTTGTGTGAGGAGGTGAAGTGTGTCTGCCTATGCCTTCATCTTGACCCAAAGTCCTCTTTCATTTTTATTGTATTTATGTGCATCTTCTCTCTTTTTTTCTTGAGGATGCTCATTAAAAGTTTTTCAATTTTGTTTATTTTATTTCAAATAACCAACTCCTGGTTCCACTGATGTTTTTAATTGCTTTCTTAATCTCTATGTCATTTATTTCTGCTCTGATATTGATAATTTTCTTTATTCTACTCACTCTTGGCTTTTATTTTTGTTGAGTTTTTAGTTGTTTTATTTGTGAGATTGGTTGTTTATTTGAGATTTTCTATCTTCTTTAGGTAGGTCTGTATTGGTTTGAATTTCCCTCTTAGGATTCTTTTCACTGTGTCCTATGGGTTTTGGGCTGCTTTGTATTCACTTTAATTTGTTTACAGGTATTTTTTTGTTTCTTCCTTGATCTCATTGTTAACCTATTCATTATTTACTACTATGTTTTTTATACTCCATGTATTTTAATGTTTTTGAATTTTTTTCTTGAGGTTGATTTACTTTCAAGCCATTGTGATCCAGGGAAATACTTAATATGAGTTTAAATCTTGAATTTGTGAAGGTTTATTTTGTGTCCTACCATGTGGTCTATCTTTCAGAATGTTCTGTTTATTTGGGGTGAAATATTGTGTAAATATCCATTAAATCCATTTGAATTAGTGTGTCATTTAATGCTACTATATGCTTGTTGATTTGTTGTCTGGAGGATCAGTCCATTGTTGACAGTGGTGTGTTAAAATTTCTTAAAATGACCATATTGCTGTGTATTTCTTTCTTAAAGTCCTTCAAGATTTTCTTTATATAGTTAGGTGCTCCTATATTGGGTGTATATATGTTTATAAGGGTTATATCATCCTGTTGGATTAATCCTTTTAATATTATGTACTGAGATTGTCTGACTCTTGTTATGGTCTTTGTTTTGAAGTCTACTTTGTCTAATAGAGGTATGGCTACCCCTGTTTTCCTTTAACCTCAATTTACATGAAATATTATTTCCCATCCCTTCACATTCAGCCTGTGTAAATCTTTTGTTCTGAGGTGGGTCTCTCTTAGACAGCATTTATGTGAGTCATGTTTTCTTATTTATTCAGCTACCCTATGTCTTTTGATTGGAGTATTAATTCATTTACATATAAGGTTATTATTGATAGTCACTTATTCACTGTCATTTTTTCTCTCTGTACCTGTGTTCCCTCTCTCTCTATTTCTTCTTCTTAAAGGAGCCCCTTTAGCATCTCTTGTAATTCTGGTTTGGTGGAAATGTGCTCTTTTAGCCTTTTTTATTTTTTGATCTGGAAAGCTCTTTATTTCACCTTCCATTTTAAATAAGAGCCCTGCTGGATAGTGTGCTCTTGGTTCCAGGTCCTTGGCTTTTATTACTTGGATTATTTCATGTCAATCACTTCTGGCCTGTATTGTTTCTGTTGAGAAATCAGTTGACAGCCTTATCAGAGCTCACTTGTAGGTAACTAACTGTTTCTCTTTTGCTTTCTTTAAGATTCTTTCTTTGTCTTTAAACTTTGCTATTTTAATTATGATATGTCTTGGCATTGACCTCTTTGGGTGCACCTTGATTGGAACTCTCTTTGCTTCCTGAACCTGTGTGACTCTATCCTTCACCAAATTAAAGAAGTTTTCTTTCATTATTTCTTCAATCAGGCTTTCTATCTCTTGTTTCTGTCCCTCTCCTGCTGGTGTTTCTATGATATAAATAATGTTATGATTCATATTTTCCCAAAGCTCTCTTAGACTATCCTTATTCTTTTTACTTTGTTAAAAATTTTGTCGCTCTGAATGGGTGTTTTCTCCCCCACCTTGTCTCCCAAATTGCTGATTTGATCCTTTGCCTCATTTCCCTACTTAACCCCTCCATGCAGCAACCCACACTCCCTCAGGCAACCCCCCCCCCCATTGCTCATGCCTATGGGTCTTGTGTATAAGTTCTTTGGCAACTCCATTTCTTATACTGTATTTTACATCAGCATGGCTATTCTGTAATTATCTATTGGTGATTCTCAATTCCTTCACCTTTTCACTCATTCTTGTCACCTCTTTCCCATCTGGAAACTATCAAAACTTTTTTCTATATCCATGATTCTGTCTCTGTTCTTCTTGTTTGCTTAGTTTTTTTTTTTAGATTCATTTGTTTATAGACATGTATTTTTTCCATTTTATTGTTCATAGTCTTTTTTTCCCATGGTGTACGATTTTTTAAAATATTTTTTTATTTATTTTATAGAAGAAAAAGAGGGAGAAAGAGATGGAGAGAAACATTGATGTGCAAGAGAAACATCTATAAACAGCTTCTCACATGCCTCATACCAGGGACTGACTCGCAAACCAGGCATTTGCCCTGACCAAGAAACCAACCAGCGACCTATTGATTTCTGGGAATGACACCCAATCTACTGAACTACACCAGCCAGGGCAGTGTATGATCTTTTCATTGTAATGTTGAATGGACTTTGCTAATATGTTGTTGAAGATTTTTGCATCTATGTTTATGAGGGATATTGGCCTATAATTTTCTTTCTTTGAAGGGTCCTTATTTGGTTTTGAAATTAGAATAATGCTAGCCTCATAAATAAGCTTGAGAATCTTTCCTTTTGTTCATTTTCAAAGAATTTGTAAAGAATACATGTGAGGCCATTTGGTCTAGAACATTTGTTTGTTGGGATGCTTTTTTATTAGTGCTTCAATTTCATTGGTTATAATCAATGTGTTCAGTTTTTGTTTCTTTAAAAAATTTAGTGTTGGAAGATTGTATGTTATGTTATTAGAAATGTGATAATTTCTTCCAGATTGTCCAGTGGGTTGGCATATAATATTTTGTAATATTTTTCTTATAATCCTTTGTACTTCTATTGTGTCAGTCGTCACTTCTCCTCTTTCATGTTTAATTTTATTTACTTAGATCCTCTCTTTTTCTTGATGGGTTGACTAAAGCTTAACTAATATTTTTTTATCTTTTCAAAGCATGGGTTTTTTCTTTCACTGATCAGTTGTTTATTTTTTAGGACTTTCTGTTTCCACTCTAATATTTATTATTTTTATTTAATTTTATTATTGTTCAAGCATATTTGTCTGCACTTTCCCACACCACTACATCCCCCACCACAGCCATCCCCACTTCCTTCCCCTGATTCCACCCACACTGGTTTTGTTCATGTGTCCTTTATATTTGTTCCTGAAAACACTTCCCCACTTTTCCCCATTTTCCCATTCCACCTCCCCTGTGCTTACTGTCAGATTGTTCTTAATGTCAATGTCTCTGGTTATCCTTTGCTTGCTTGTTTGTTTGTTGATTACTTTCCACTTAAATGTGAGATCATATGGTATCTGTTCCTCACTGCCTGGCTTATTTCACTTAGCATAACACTCTCCAGTTCTATCCATGCTGTCACGAAGAGAGGAAGCTCCTTCTTTCTTTCTGCTGTGTAGTATTGCATTCTGTAAATGTACCATAGTTTTTTTATCCATTCATTTATCAGTGGGCACTTAGGTTGCTTCCAACACTTGGCTATTGTAAATTGTGGTGCTATGAACATTAGGGTGCATAGATTCTTATGGATTGGTGTTTTAGGGTACTTAGGATACAATCCCAGCAGTGGAATTGGCGGATCAAAAGGCAGTTTCACTTTTATTTTCTGAGTAAATTCCTTATTATTTTCCATAGTGGCTGTACCACTCTCCATTCCCACCAACAGTGCACTAGGATTTCCTTTTCTCCATAACCTTTCAAATACTTGCATTTCTCTGATGGTTAGTGATATTGAGCATCTTTTCATGTGTCTCTGAATCCTCTTTATGTCCTCTTTGGAGAAATGCCTGTCCAAGTCCTTTGTCCATTTTTTAATTGGGTTGCTTGTCTTCTTGGAGTGGAGTCATGTAAGTTCTTTGTATATTTTGGAGATTAAACCCTTGTCTGAGGTAGCATTGGCAAATATGTTTTCCCATATAGTTGGTTCTCTTTATTTTAATGCTGTTTTCTCTAGCTGTGCAGAAGCTTTTTATTTTGATGAGAGCACATTTGTTTATTCTTTCCTTATATCCCTTGCTCTGGGGGACATATCAGTAAAAATGTTGCTGCGTGAGATATCTGAGATTTCCCTGCCTATGTTCTCCTCTAGGCTTTTAATGGTGTCAAAGCTTATATTTAAGTCTTTTATCCATCTTGAATTTATTTTTGAGTATGGTGTAAGTTGGTGCTCAAGTTTCATTTTTTGCATGTAGCTGTCCAGTTTTTCCAACACCATTTGTTGAAGGGACTATTTTTACTCCAATTTATGGTGTTGCCCCCTTTGTCGAATATTAACTGACTGTAGAGACTTGGGTTTATTTCTGGGCTCTCTGTTCTGTTTCATTGGTACACGTGTCTATTCTTATGCCAGTACCCGGCTGTTTTGATTATAGTGGCCTTGTAATACTGTTTGATATCAGGTATTGTGAAGCCTCTAACTGTATTCATCTGTCTCAAAATTGCTGTAGCTATTTGCGGTCCTTTATGGTTCCATATATTTTTTGAAATGTATGTTCTATATCTGTGAAATATGCCATTATTGGTTTAATACAGATTGCATTGAATCTAAATTGCATTGGGTTGTATGGACATTTTGATGATGTTAATTCTTCCAATCCATGAGCACAGTACATGCTTCCCTTTGTTTGTGTCTTCCTTAATTTCTTTCTTCAGTGTTGTGTGATTTTGTAACTACAGGTCTTTTACCCCCTTGGTTAGGTTTACTCCTAGATACTTTTTTTTCTTGTTGCTATATCAAATGGGAGTTTTTTCCTGATTTCTGTTTCAGATATTTCATTGTTGGTATACAAAACTGCCTTTGGTTTATGAATATTGACTGTGTTCTGCTGTTGAGTAGTTCCCATTTGCCAATATTTTATAGAGGATTTTAGAGTCTATGTTCATCAGTGATATTGGCCTGTAGTTTTGTTTCTTTTTTGTGTCTTTATCTAGTTTTGGGATAAGGATGATACTGCCTTCATAAAAAGAGTTTGGGAGTGTTCCACCTTCTTGAACTTTTTGGAATACTCTATGAAGGATAAGGGTTAACTCTTCCTTAAATGCTTTGTAAAATTCTTCTGTGAAACTGTCCATTTCGGGGTTTTTGTGTGCTGGGAGATTTTTAAAAATTATTACTGCTTCAGTTTTGTCTGCTTTTATTGGTCTGTTCAGGCTTTCTGAACTTTTTCATTGGATTTTTGAAGATCATATTTTTCTAGAAGTTTGTCCATTTCACCTAGGTTTTCAAATTTCATGGCATATTGTTCTTCATAATAAGTTCTTACTATCTTTTGTATTTCTGTGGTGTCAGTTGTAATTTCTCCTCTTTCATTTGTGATTGTGTTTATTTGGGTCTTTTCTCTTTTTTCCTTGAGGAGTCTGCTTAAAGGCTTGTCCATTTTGTTTATCTTTTCAAAGAAACAGCTCCTGGATTTATTGCCCCTTAGAATTGTGCTTTTAGTCTCTATGTCATCTAATTCTGCTCTGATCTTGTTTATTTCCTTCCTTCTACTAGCTCTGGGCTGTCTTTGTTGTTGTTCCTCCAGTTCTTGTAGGTTTAGGGTTAGGTTGTTGATTTGAAGTGTTTCTACCTTTTTAAGGTAGGACTCTACCACTATCACCTTCCCTCCCGGGACTGCCTCATTGTGTCTCAAAAGTTTTGGATTGTTGTGAGTTCATTTTCATTTGTTTCCAGAAACTTTTTGATTTATTCCTGATCTCATTCTTGACCTATTCATTGTTCAATAGCATGCTATTCAATATCCATGAATTTCAGTGTTTTTGAATTTTTTCCTTGAGGTTGGTTTCTAGTTTCAGTCCCTTGTGGTCAGAGAAAATGGTTGATATAATTTCAATTTTCTTGAATTTGTTGAGGCTTGTTTTGTGTCCTATCATATGGTCTGTCTTTGAAAATGTTACATGTGCATTTGAGAAAAATGTGTATTTTGCTTTCTTTGCAATGAAAGGCTGTATATATATATCAGTTAAGTCCATTTGATCTAGGAGATTATTCAATGTCACAATATCTTGTTTGATATTTTTGATAGTGGAGTGTTGAAATGCTGTACTATAATTGTCTTGCTGTTAATATCTTTCTTGAAGTGTTTGAAGAGTTTCCGTATATTTGGGTGTTTCTAGGTTGGGTGCATGTATATATACAATGTTTATGTCTTCTTGATGGATTCTCCCCTTGAGTATTATGAGGTGACCTCTGGGTCTCTTTTTATGGCCCTTGTTTTGAAGTTAATTTTGTCTGATATGAGTATTGCTACCCTGGCTTTTTTTCTCTGTCCATTTGCTTGGAATATTTTCTCCAACCCTTCACTTTCAGTCTGTGTAGGTCATTTGTTCTGAGGTGGGTCTCTTCTAGGCAGCAGAAATGTAAGGATCATGATTTCTTATCTGTTCAGCTATTTTGTGTCTTTTGATTGGAGCGTTTACTCTTTTTTATGTTTAAGGTTATTATCAATGGGTACTTATTCATTGCCATTTTAATGACTTTGTACCTGTGTTCCTCTCTCTCTCACTCTTTTTCTTCCTTTTTCTAAATCAGATCCTTTAGCACCACTTGCAGCACTAGTTTGGTGGAGGTGCATTCCTTGAGGCTTATTTTGTATGGGAAACTCCTTACTTGGCTTTCCATTTCAATTGAGAGACCTGCTGGATAAAGTAGTCTTAGTTGCAGCCCTTTGTTTTTCATTACTTGGAATATTCCTTGCCCTGTAGTTTGTAGCATTTTCATTGAGAAGTCAGCTGCTAGTTTTATCAGGGCTCCCTTGTATGTTACTTCCTGTTTTCCCTTGCTGGCTTTTAAGATTGTCTCTTTGTGTTGGAATTTTGCCATTTTAATTATGATGTGTCTTGAAGTGGGCCTATTTTGGTTCCTGTTGATTGGAACCCTCTGTTTTCCTGGATTTGTGTGACTTTTTCTCTCATCAAATTAGGAACGTTTTCTATCATGACTTTTTCAAATAGGTTTTCTATCTCTTGCTCCTCTTCTTGTCCTTCTGGTATCCCTGTTATACGGATATTATTACTGCAGTACTGATGTTGTCCTGCAGTTCCCTTAACACTTCTTCATTTTTTTCCATTTCTTGCTTTTTTGGGGGTGTTTTTTCTACCTTGTCCTTCAGCTCGCTGATCTGATCCTCTGCTTCATCTAGCTTGCTTTTGATTTTTTCTACTGTGTTCTTCAGTTCAGAAATTGCATTCTTCATTTCCTCTTGGCTGTTGTTGATAGTTTCTATTTCCTTTTTAATGTTGATGTAGTTTTTTTTCTATTTACTTTTTCATGTTGATGTAGTTTTCAGTGAGTTCATTACAGTTTCCATGTACTTTCTGGTAATTCTCTGTGAGCTCATTGAGCTTCCTTATAACCATTGCTTTGAACTCAATACCTGATAGTTGACTTGCCTGTATTTCATTTAGCATTATTTTTGAGGCTTCCTCCTTTCCTTTCATTTGGGGATTTTTTTTTGTCTTCCCATTGTTTGTGAGACCCTTCTTGTTAGCCTCTGCTTCTTAAATTGATCTGCTCTCACTCCCTGTGTTTGTGGTGTGACCTTCTATGGTAGGATAGCTGTGATATTCAGCGGTGCAGTCTCCTCGATCTTCTGAACTTGCTGCTCTTGGAGTGCCATTTCTGTTGGCTCTCTGTATTTCTTTGTGTTTTGATTGTTGTTGGATCTTTCTTTGGTAGTTCCTTCCTTCTAGCTGATTAACTGAGGCTCACTCCACCCACCATGTCTAGTATGCTGCTCTGCAGGTGCGGACAGGTGGTGTCGAAGTTGGTTCCTCTGTCTGTACAAAGTTTTGAGGCCTCTCTCTTGTTCAATTTTTTGTTCTGGATAATTTCTCCACCTTTTAGTTATATCTCAATACTGAATGTGGGTAGACGTTAGTGTGGCTTTCACTCACTCCTCCACCATTTTCCTTTATTATGTGTTGGTGTTTCCTTTGTTGGTGGATTCTCTCTTTAAGCAGGCATATTGTTGTTCATAGCATCCACCTACTCTTTTGTGTGATCTGTCAGAGTGGGGAGGCAAAATGGATTAAGACAGTGGGAGTGTATTCTATAGGACTTAAATTACCAACCCGTAGATAAGAGATATGAGATCCTTTGGTAAGTATAATGTCAACCATGATATTTCCCCCAACTAGTCACTTTTTAGAAAGTGTGGGAAAGAGATAGGACTCTTTTTAGAGGGCGGAAGGATTGTGAGTCGAATCCAAAAAACAGACAGCTTGTGGGAGGTCAGATTATGAGATACAATGAGAGTAAAGGATAGAAAAGAAACATAGTGTGCGAGAGAATAGATGTAACCACAATAGTAGTAAAGTTCCAGAAGGGAGTGAAATGGGCTAAGATCTGGGCAGTGTGCTATGTAGTATTTACAGTTATATGGAACAACAATTTTTTATAGCAATACTGGAACAATAATCATATGAAAGAAACTGTATAATCTGAGTAACAGGAATAGGAAGTGCAAACACTAGAGTGCTGTGCTATTGGAATAGAAGTGAAGTGAAAGTAGAAATATTAAAATACAGTATGAAAGAGAGAACAAGGAAAACCAGTCAAGCAATGCAATTAAACAAATAAAATGAAGAAAACCAAAGAAAAAAGAGAAATAAAAAATACTAATAAAATAAAAGAAGTAAAAATAGTGAGATAATAATAATAATATAAATAAACAATAACATGCAAGTTCTCTGGAATAGCAAAGTGAAATTTGTCTTAGTTTGTCATTTGTTGAGGTTAACCTTGTGATCCCTCTTTGCATCTCTGACTCTGGTCTTTTCACAGCTTCAGGTCTTATTGTCTCACTTGGGGAAAAAAGAGAAAAGGGAAAAAAAGAAAAGCTTCCTCTGGACTTTAAACCAGCTAAGTCTTTCTGGCTGCCACAGGCTGAGGTGGGTTGGGGTTCAATTTTTCCCCTTCCTCTGGCATTGGGAGGATAAGGGCCAGGACTGGGCCTTACCCTTCACAGTTGCCCAGCCTCCCACCCATTTCCTTTGTTTGCTTTCTCCTCCCACTGCCTGGCCCCTGCTGCCCATCTGCGCCAGGTCAGCACCTTCAGTCCATCAGTTATGATGTCTTTGAGGCGCACTAATTAAAGGCAGCTCACACACCACCTTCTGGCTCTTTGCTGTTCTAGGTGCCAGGCACTCTCAATGTCTCTGCAGGGTGGTTCAGCTCCCCCACTGAGTTAACTTCTTAAGCCCTGCTGTTCTCTTCTGCGAGGGCACCTCCTCCTTTCTCTTAGCGAGCCAGTGTTGTCATGGCTGAGGTGGCTGGGGAGGGGCATGGCTTCTGATGCCTGCATTAGTGAGGGCTCAGCCAAGGTTGTGGCTGTGGTGGCAGGGGACATGGCCAGTGTGGTGGGGTGGCTGCTGTGGGAGAGCCTTTTTTTGTAACAAAATCCTCCTGTTCAAAACCTGCCACTCTTAACAAGTGTCGGGCCTCTCACACAGCCCAACTTTCCAACCAGACCAGAGACTCTCCGGGTCAGGGTCTGCCATGGCCCAACTCTTCTCCCTTCTCCAAATTTCACCTGGCTCTGCAATTTCTTTGGTAATTACTCAGCTGGCATCCATAGTCTCAGCAGATAAACACTGCATCTGTGCATCTCCCACTTTGTCTTTATTCTCCCCAGCCACTGCAAGCATCCAGATCCATCCTGGGGCTGCTCTGTCCTCCCTGTTTGTCAAGGGAGGGAGCTGTTGATTTGGCTCTCTTCTAAGCATCCTGCAGCAGTTGCCTGCAGGCACCGAACCAGGGGCTCCAGCAGCCTTGGTTCTTGTGCTGGTCCCAGGGACCTTACAATCCCAAAGCAATCTCCTTACCTTCCATTTTTCAATGTCTTCTGCAATTTTTGTCTCCAACCTTCATATATGCTGGGATACCGTTGGCTGTTCACTCTGTTACTCAGCTAGGTGTTCCCCTGTGCAGGGGGAGGTGAACTCCACTCCCACTTACCTTGCCACCATCTTCCCTGACCTCTATTGTTCATAGTATTGATCTTCTTCTTGTATAAGTCCCTTTAACATTCATATAATAATAGTTTAGTGATGGTGAACTCCTTTAGTTTTTTTCTTGTCTGAGAAGCTCTTTATCTTCCCTTTGATTCTAAATGCTAGCTTTGCTGTTTAGAACAATCTTGGGTGTAGGATCCTGCATTTCATGACTACGAATAGTTCATGCCAATTCCTTCTGGCCTGAAAAATTTCTTTAGAGAAATTAGCTGACAGTCTTATGGAAATTTCCCTGTAGATACCTTACTTCTTCTTTCTTGGTGCTTGTAAGATTCTCTCTCTATCTTTAATGTTTGGCATTTTAATTATGATGTGTCTTCGAGTGGGCCTCTTTGGGTCCATCTTGTTTGAGACTCTGCGCTTCCTGGTCTTGCCTGTGTATTTCCTTAACCAAATTAGGGAAGCTTTCTTTCACTATTCTTTCAAATAGATTTCCAATTTCTTAATCTTTCTGTTCTTCTTCTAGCACCATTATGATGCCAACGTTGGAATGCTTGAAGTGGTCCCAGAGGGTTCTTACACTATCCTCATTTTCTTAAAAATTATTTTTCTTCTTGTTGTTCTGATGCCTTGTTTTCTGCTTCCTTGTGTTCTTAAACATTGATTTGATTCTAAGCTTCATCTACTCTACTGTTGTTTCCCTGCAAATTGTTCTTTATTTCAATTAGTGTATTATTCATTTCTGACTAGATCTCTTTTATGCTGGTGAGGTCTTCACTAAGTCCCTTGAGTATCCTTATAAACAGTGTTTTGAACTCTGCATCTGATAGATTGCTTACCTCTATCTCATTTACCTCTTTTACTGGAGTTTTGGTCTGTTCTTTCGTTCAGGGCATGTCTTTTTTCTCCTCATTTTGGCAGCCTTCCTGTGTTTGTTTGTATGTATCAGGTAAAGTTGCTATTACATCCTGTCTTGATAGTGTGGCCTAATGTAATAGGTGTCCTTTAGGGTCCAGCGGCACAGCCTTGTATATCACCCAAGCTGGGTACTCAAGGTGCAGCCCTTGTGTGTGCTGCGTACACCCTCCTCTTGTAGTTGAGCCTTGGTTACTGTTGGCAGATCAATGGCAGGGACTTATTCAGGCCATCAGCTGCAAGGACTGGCTGTGGCCACTAACCATCAGCCTCTGCCCTCTCTGGAGGGTCAACTGTGCAGAGTTCAGGTGGTGTTGCTCTGATGTGGTATGTAGCTCCACTGGGTATGCTGGCCCTCAAGTTTTCTGGGTGGTTAGGCCAAGGTCAGCTGACAATTATGTTCTGCCTGGGCCACTTTTCCTGAGCTATAAAGCAATCTTAGATGGCTACTACTTGTGCTGGGCTTGGAGATTCCCAGGTAAGGCTAAGCTGTGAATCCAGGCTTGTTGCTGCTGGTGTCGGGCCTGGGGCTCACTGAAGGTAGCTGTCACTTGTTTGAAAGGATATAGGAAGTTGTTAAGCATGAGCCAAGACCAGTCATTCACATGGAAAAAGAGTTGAGTGGGCTGGTAAGTTGTGTAGGGCAGAACCTCTGGGAATCTCCAAGCCTAGTCAAACAGTGCTAGTCAGGTCGATGGAATCTCAGATATGGCACCAGCTTGTTAGCTCTGTTGGGGAGGGTTTAGTAAAGGGATAATGGCCTCTGCTCACCTTGATTCCAGACATTTCAGTTTCTCTCTGTATACCCCTGGTGACTTTCAAGCTGCTACCTCAGGGCTGGAGTTCAGAGGGAGACTGAGTAGGTGAGTCCACGTGTGGGTTTGTGTTGAAGCCTGTCTTGGCCTGGAAGGTCCACTCTCTAGATTCAGGCAGATGGAAGAAAATGTGTGGAGCCATGGGAATGCTTGACATGCCTTTATTCATGGGTGGGTAAGCCACACATGCTGCAAGCTGTACATCTCTCTAGTGAGAAACCCCTACTTGCTTAAATACTAGAGGTGAACAAAGCCGGCTTCAAGCCAGAAAATTATATAGTGTATCATGATTATGAGCATTCGAGCCCACTTCATGTTATGGGGACTGTTTTTCAGACCCAGTATCAAGGCTATGAGAACACTACTTATCAGGCCAATTCAAGGTTATGGGAAAACTGTTTCCCTTAGTTACTTACACACCTGGGTGAGGAAGATAGACTGCCTCCATTCACCCTACGGTATTTTTTAAATTTTCTTCCAGATTTTTATTGTTTTCCCCATTTCCTGCTCCCATACAGGTTAACACCCCAGTTTACCCTCCCCATTCTCTTATCATTTCTAATTTTTTTCTTACTAATTTTTTAAATTTTTATTTTAATTGTTGTTCAAGTACAGTTTTCTGTCTTTTACTCCAATCCCAGTCCACTCCCCCAGTGCTCCCCACCTCCTTCCCATTTCCACTCCCCTATGGAGTTTTTTAAGAAGAACTGCTTTTGGTGCTAGCAGTTTCCTCCACCAACTAAATCTCTGTTGATTTTTGCTGCCTGAAGTTGTGGGGACTTATCTTCCTGGCACTGGTACCCTGGGCTAGGTTCCTGTTGTGGAGCTGGGACTATTTGCTTCCAAGATACCCCTTCTGAATTTTTATCCTCTACATATGGGTGTGGGACCAGCCTGTTCTGCATCTGCAATCCTTCTACAAGCCTGGATTGGTGTTGTTTATTTAATTCTGTAGCCGTCAGACTTCCATTCAACTTGATTTCTGCTGGTTCTGTGTGATGGTTGTTCCACATTTTAGTTTTGACTTTGATGTGGTTGTGTGAAGCAGTGAGCCAAGTTTGCCTATGCTGCCATCTTGACTGGAAATCTAGCCTGTTTTTAATTCCTGTGTTCTTGATTTCAGATATTGTATTCTTCACTTCCAACTGTTTTTTAAAAAATTATTTTATTGTTGTTCAAGTACAGTTGTCTGCATTTACCCTTCACCTCTCCCCTACCAAGCCCTCCCCACCTCCCTGCTTCCACCTCCCTTGGTTTTGTCCATGTATCCTTTATAGTTGTTCCTGAAAACCCTTCCTTCCTTCTACCCCATTATCCCCTCCCACCTCCCCTCTGGTTACTGTCAGATTGTTCTTAATTTCAATGTCTCTGATTATATTTTGCTTACTTATTGTTTTGTTGATTAGGTTCCACTTAAAGGTGAGAACATATGGTATTTTTCCCTGACCACCTGGCTTATTTCACTTAGCATAATGCTTTCCAGTTCCATCCAACTGGTTCTTATTAATAGTTTCTATGTCTTTTTTCATGATGGTATAGTTCTAATTAAGTTCCTTGGGCATCCTTATACCCATTACTCTGAATTCTATGTCTGATAATTTGTTTGCCTCAACTTCACTTAGCTCATTTTCTGGGCATTACTCCTATATCTTGTTTGGAAGTTGTTTCTTTGTCTCCAGATTTTAGCTGTCTCTTTTTGTTTTTTTTTCCCGTATTAGATAGATCTGCTTTGATTCTCTTTCTTATGGGATGGGCCTATGTGGTAGGAGTCCTGTGGGACCCAGTGGTGTAGACGTCTTGATCTCCCTATCTGGGTGTGCTAAGAATGCCCTTTGTGTGGGTTATGTGGACTCTTATGTTGTATATGGGTCCCAAATGTTGTTGGTTTGTTTGTTGGTGGGGGTCTTCCTTCTGGCTGGCTTACTGTGAGTCTCAACCCCACCACATCTTTTATGCTGCTTTACAGGTGCTGAAGAACAAAACAACACAAAAATGAAACAATAATGAGCAAAACCCCCTCCCAACAACAACAGAAATATAACATCAAAACACCAGGGAATAATAAAAGTGGGAAGAAAAATGGTATATTAGGGAAAGGGGAAAATAAATGAAAAAAATAAGAGAAGACCAAAGACAGAAAAGTGATTATGGGAGTAGAAAAAGAGAGAGAACTAATATGAATAGTGAATTGAAAGAGGAAAACAGAAAAAAATGGACAATGAAGGAGAAAGAATAACAAAAATAAGAAAACAAAAGATGAAAGGAACAATGGGATAATTATTGGTAAGAGTAAAATAAGAGATATAAATAAAAATAGAGTAATAAAATAGAAGAAAAAGAAAAATAGAAAAACTTAATGAAAAGGTTATGACAAATAAAATATCATGAAAATAATGAAAAAGAAGAAAGTGGAATTCGTTTCAGCAGATTTTAGTACTTACTTGCTGGGTTCTCCACTTGATGTAGTCTGAAGTTGGTGTAAACCAGGGTCATTTGCTGTCCATTTCCAGACCTTGACAGCCTGTTCAAAGCTACATGCTATCTTCATTTTGTGGCTGATTCTCCAGGGTTTGTTGCACTGAGGATGGGCTCAGCTGCTCTGCAAACTTGGGTTTTATCAGTACTGGGTCCAGGGCTGTGTCAGCAAATGACCCAAGGCACCACAGAATCTGTGTACACCTCTCTCTGCCTTCCAGCTTGCTCTGAGGCTTAGAGTATTTGCAGATCCACCTGTTTTTGAGCTGGCTTTGGTGGTATCAGGAGGATGGAGTTCCCACTAGGTTCTCCATTGGGATATGGTTCTTATGTTGTCCAAGCAAATGTCAGGTGCTGAACAAGTCCAGCCCTCAGCAGCCTGTTTGAAGCTATAAATGATCCACAGTTTGTGACTGATTCTTCTGTGTTTGGTTGTGCCTAGGTTGTGCCAACTACTCTGCAAAGTTGGGTTTTATCAGCACAGGTTCAATGTGTGTCAGCAAATGACCTAAGTCACTGCAGTATCTGCCTCTGCTTGTCTCTGCCTGCTGGTCTGCCGTCAGTTTTAGACTAGTTGCAGACACAACTATTTCTGAGAGAGTTTCTGGTGGAACTGGAGTGGGAATGGAATGGGACTACTGAATCTCCCATGGCAGGTGCCTTTCAGACTGTAGGGAAGATAATTGGTGTGTTCCCCTGCCCCTGAGCCCCTAGTCTGAGTCTGGCTGGGATTTTTCCTTGTACCTGGCAGTGTGACACCCTTAGTAGGCTAATTGGTGGAGTCTCTAGAGCCCAGACTTTGGGTTTTCTGGAAGCTGGGTGAGGATGTTTCTATGGCTCTCCTATGTGGAAGAAGCAAGCACCTCTTTCCCTGGAAAATGTATGGCATGGCTGCACCATACAACCAGTCTGTGCCACTCCCTGAGTCTGTACATGTTGCTGTCTGCTCAGCAGAGGTTAAGATTCAGGATGGGAGAAAAAAAGAAGTAGAGAAAATAAATGGAAAAATACAGAGAAGACAAGACAAAAACAGAACTAAACATTAAAAAAGAAGAAGAAGAAGGTGCAGGATGGGGGAGCAGGATTCCAGGGGGAGGGTGGAGGGAGCTGTATCCCACAGGGAAAGGTAACTGTTTTTCTTCCCTGGGAGAGATGTCCTCTTCTCAAGAAAGTTGGCTGCTTTGGAATCCAGGTATATCCCAGCACAGAGAACCCCATGGCTGTTCCCCCACATCTCTCCCCACTCTCCTCACACGACTCCAGTTCATGCTACCCACCTTCACTTGGGCCCAAGATAAGTGGTTGCAAACACAGAACCTGTGATTTGGCCCTTTTAAGAATTAAGACAGAAAAAAACAGTGGCTTTTCTCCATCAGGACTCATCTCTCCTGAGCACAGACAAACCCCATGAGCTTTCACTACTGGGTGCTCTGTGGTCTGCTGATTCCAGCACTGATGCTCTGTGCTTGGGAGCCCAGTGTGTGTTCCTGGCTTCTCTCCTTTCAAGGAGAGGCTCCCACAGCTTCACTACAACCTGGGCTCACTGCTCTTGTGAATGGACTGGCCCCTTTAATGACTTCACCCTTCCTACTGGTCATGGTGTTTTATTCATTTTCTCCTCCTTGGTTAAAAAGTCTCTTTTTCTGGCCGTCTTTGGTTTATTTCAGTTGTCTACTCCTCTCTTTAGTTTTATTTCCAATTTGGTTCTGGGAGGAGGTGTGCAATAAATCATCCTACTCCACCATCTTGGGACCCCTGACCTCATTGACCACATCTTTAAGTAAACTCTAGAAGCAAAATGTTCTCCTGCCCTTTCCAGGGCTACTGGCAGGAAGCATGGAAAGATGCCTCTTGAATCTTTCCCTAGGCCCCTTCACATGTCTAGCAGTTTGATTAGTTATTTATGGAGGTCACACTAGTCTGAATGGAGAAGAGTGGCAAGTCCCAAGCCCCCATTGCATTCCATAACAGGATCTCAACTTGGGAATGCTTGCTGTATGCTAGCCAGACAGCTAATGCAATGAAAGCTGTTCTGCAGGCAGGAAGACCACCTGTCTGAGACTATGACCTGGGAGCTGGTGTCCAGAAATGCTGGGTATAAGACCAAGGAACCAATGTAACACTGTGTCAGAGGCTTTGTTTCTTTATTACAACTCCCATCCTTGCTCCACACAAGCTGAAGCCATAAGGACCATCAGATTGATCAGAATTGAGGACGATTAATGCAAAGCACAGAATAAAAGTCCAATAGAGGATTCCCAGATAAGTAAAAGCGGGTGAGTAAGTGGGTAAAGTTTAACCTCTCCAGCTCCATCCTCTGCCTTCCTGATTTCTACCCCTGCCTGTTGCTCTCCCAGCAATGGAACATTCATCTGAGGAACCAGACAGCAGCAAGGACTAATGATTGGCTCAAGATTCAGACTAAGGCCAATTCCACAGCTGGCTAGATTCAGAGAAGTCCCCTGACTACTCTTTTACACAGTATACCCCAATCCTTTCCAGTCAGAGAGAGGCACACCTCCCTTATACAGTCATTGAACCAATAGCAGCTAGGAACTAGCCATTGCACTGGGTGCTAGGGGCAAAGTTGTCGAGAAAGACTCAGTCCCTGCTTTCTGAGAACAAGCCTTATACCTAGGGTAGAGATAAAAAGAAGTCAACAAATACATAATGATTTCATAACTAAGTGTTATGAATAATAATTCCATATTAAGTGCTATTAAGACAAAATCCATGGTAATAGGTGGTGACCACAGGGAGCTGAGTGTTGCCAATCCTGGTCAGGAGGTTCACAGAAGGTGACACAGCATCAACATACTTGCACATGCCCAGAACACAGGTAATGTACAAACATGCTAGGATATACAAGGTCTGTCTAGAAGGTATCCACCATGTAATATGAAAAATAGAGACATTTATTGAAAAAGGTACAATATACAAGAAACATTGTACATAGGACAATGGCACCTCAGTCCCTTTCAAAATAGGCACCTTAGGACTTCACACATTTCTCCCAGTCACCATTAGCTGCCCTGTCATATTTTCCTGAATCTCATCAATGGTCTGAAATCCCTCCCCTTTCAAAGGTGATTTCACTTTTGGGAAAAGCCAGAAGTCACAGGGTGCCAAATTTGGGTTATAGGGGGGCTGAGTCCCCTGGGTGGTTTGATGTTTCACCAAAAAGTTCTGCATGAGATGTGATGCATGAGTGGGCGCATTGTCTTGATGAAGCTGCCAATCATCTGTTGCCCATAGCTGTGGCCTTCTTAATCATCTGAACAGTTTGTGCAGGAATGTTCAAGCTTAATGCAAAATTTGATGCAGATTCATTCCTCTACTCTCCAAGTCATTTTGAATGTGATAGCCACCCAGTACACATTCTTGTTCAACAGTGTCTACCACCCCCACTGACTAGTACAGTGAAGTAGTCATTGTTCATGCATGCACATTCCAGTCCACTCTACTTGGCTCCAGGTTACATCAATGTCACACAAACCATTCTTGTTATATTAACAATGGCTGGACTTTTTCACACAGATGTTGTATTGTACTCTCTCCCTGTTAACACACCAACAGAAACATGCGCAATTATGGGATATCAGGGAGACAGAGGTTCTTGGAAGTCATTCGGTCTAGTGACATTCAACCTTCTCAAGAACCTTTTCCTGGTTTTTTTTTTTGAGAAGCCACAGCTTTGGCCTCATCTTTGCTCCCCAAGATACTACCCTAGAAATGCAAGAGAACATGGTTTGAATACCACTGCTCTAGTTCAAGCCCCTTGATTTACACAACCACACTCCAAGGCCTAGGATCGAGAAGGGCCCTGCTTAAGATCGGGCCAAGAGTTGGTGACAAAGCTGAAGCTGAGAGTTGGAGCCCTGACTCCTCCCCTTTATGCCCTGCTGAGACTTCTTCCAACTTGCTTCTGTGCCTTTCTGACAAGAGCTGTGGCTGGGCCTAGGATACTCAGTGATTTCCCTAAGGAATGAGGAAGCCCATGCACCTCAGGTATTACTAAAGGCAGAAAGTCGGAAGCCAGATCGGAATTGGCAGGCCTGTCCCAAGCCTCTACCTATTCTGTAGGCAAAGCTACTGCAGCTAATAAGCATTTCAGTTCCTGCCAAAAAGAGAGGGTAGGGGGCAGGGTGGTTTGTGTGTGTTATGCATGTGTGCACACATGCAGAAGCCCATGCTACCCAGAAGCCTACCACAAGGTTCAAAGTGGACATAGACTAAGGGATTTCAGAAGCAAGGACTGACAATGACACACTTTTCTTGGGGAACTTCCCTCAGGACCCACACATTCTTGTGAAAATTAATGCTACTGGAAAATCTTTAATTTGAATGAGAGTTTAAAAAATTTCAGAATCAGTCTACAGTAATGTAGAGCCTAGTGGTATGAAGAAACGTGAGTGGGGTCAGAAGCTAGCCTAGCTTGGGTGAGACTTCTGCCATTAAGTTCCTTTGTGATCTTAGACAAATAACTGCAACCTCGCTGGGCCTCTGTTGTCTTGTCTGGAAAATAAAACAAATAAAGACAATCATTTGTGGAGCTTCTGCTTTGGCAAGGCTCTAGACATATAAAGAAATTTTCTCATTCCAGCTCCATAACAGCTTTGCAAGGTGCATTGTTTCAATGCTGCTTCTCACCTCAGCCTCACAGCCTGTGAGTTTCCAGCAGGAATGACATTCACATGGCTCCCTCTTCACCCTGTCTCCTCATGATGTTTGCCTGTGCCCACTTCTGATGGATGTATAGGCCATTTTTGCATTCAGATTAGGAACATGTAGCTCCTGAGCACTTTATAGAGATGACTGTCAGAGCCCAAAGTGCATATGAAGCTTCTTGATGTTTGTTTTTTGTGCCAGTTGTCCCTGCACAACTAAAAGCTCCCCAAGACATGGGCAGAGTTGGCCTCCTCACTAGAGCCTCAGAACCAGACCAGTGCTGGCATATAGACCACCTCAATAAATATATGTTGAATTGATAATGATGTATTCTTGCTCTGTCACCGGTAATTTCCTTGGTGACTCAAAAATGGTAGGATTGTCCCAGGTCCCTGATTGAAGTGAGGATCTACTTATTTGTGTGTGTGTGTTTCATAAACTACTTTATTGTTGTTCAATGACACTTGTCTGCATTTTCTCTGAAACACTTTCCGTGACGCCATCCAAATCTACCTCCCTCATTTGCTTCCTCCTACCCTTGGTATTGTCTATGTGTCCTTTACAGCAGTTCCTGAAAACCCTTCTTCTCACAGTCCCCTCCCCCCACCCCTCTGCCTAGTGTTGTATTGTTCTTAATTTCAATGTCTCTGGTTATATTTTCTTTGCTTTTTTCTTTCGTTGATTATGTTCCAGTTAAAGGTGAGATAATATGGTACTTGTCCTTAATTGCCCAGCTTATTTTGCTTAGCATAATGCTTTCTAGTTCTATTCAAGTTGTCACAAAGGGTAGGAGCTCCTTCTTTCTCTCTGTTGCATAGTATTCCATTGTGTAAATGTACCATCGTTTTTCGATCCACTCATTGGCTGATGGGCACTTAGGTGGCTTCCAGCACTTGGCTACTATAAATTGTTCTGCTATGAAAATTGGGATGCATAGGTACTTTTGGATTGGTGTTTCAGGGCTCTTAGGGTATAATCCCAGCACTAGAATTGCTGGGTCAAAAGGCAGTTCCATTTTTAGTTTTCTGAGGAAATTCCATACTGTTTTCAACAGTGGTTGTGCCAGTCTGCAATCCTACCAAGAGTGCACTAGGGTTCCCTTTTCTCCACAACCTTTCCAACACTTGTTTTCTGTTGCTTTGTTTATGATGGCCATTGTGACTGGTGTGAAGTGATATCTCATTCTGGGTTTAATTTGCATCTCTCTGATAGCTAATGACACTGAGCATCTTCTCATGTGTCTCTGGGACCTTCATATGTTCTCCTTGGAGACGTGTCTGTTCAAGTGTTTTGCCTATTTTTTAATTGTTTTTTTTTTTTTTTTGTATTCCTAGAGTGGAGTCGTGTGGATTTTTTATATACTTTGGAGATTAAACCCTTGTCTGAGGTATCATTTGCAAATATGTTTTCTCATGTAGTTGGTTCTCTTTTCATTTTAATGCTGTTTTCTTTAGCCGTGCAAAAGATTTTTATTTTGATGAAGTCCCATTTGTTTATACTTTCCTTTATATCCCTTGCTTTAGGGGACATATCAGTGAAGATATTGCTGTGTGGAATGTCTGAGATTTTCCTACTGATGTTTTTCTCTAGGACTTTTATGGTGTCATGACTTATATTTAAGTATTTTATCCACCTTGAATTTATTTTTGTGTATGGTATAAGTTGGTGATCAAGTTTCATTTTTTTTAATGTAGCTGTCCAGATCTCCCAACACTATTTGTTCAAGAGACTGTTTTACTCCTTTTTATGCTTCTTCTCCCTTTGTCAAATATTAATTGACTGTAGAGACTGGGGTTCATTTCTGGGCTCTCTGTTCTGTTCCACTTGTCCATATGTCTGTTTTTATGCCAGTACCAGGACATTTTGATTACAGTGGCCTTATAATACAGTTTGATATCAGGTATTGTGGTCACTCCTTCTTTGTTCTTCTTTCTCAAAATTTTTGCAGCTATTGGGGGTTCTTTATGGTTTCATATCAATTTTTGAAATGTTTGTCTTATATCCATGAAATATTTCATTGGTACTATAATGAGGATTGCACTGAATCTGTAATTCGCTTTGGGTAGTATGGGCATTTTGATTATGTTAATTCTTCCAATCCACGAGCACGGTGCATGCTTCCATTTGTTTGTGTCTTCCTTAATTTCTTTCTTCAGTGTTGTATAGTTTTCAGGTCTTTCACCTCATTGATTAGGTTTATTTCTAGGTACTTTATTTTTCTTGTTGCTATATCAAATGGGATTTTTTTCCTGATTTCTGTTACTGATATTTCATTGTAGGTATACAAAAATGCCTTTGATTTCTGAGTATTGACTTTGTATCTGGCTGTTTTCAGATACAAAACATTTGGCTTTGAATTTGGCTGTATCTGGCCAAACTCATTTATTAGGTCAAGCAGTTTCTTGGTGGGGTCTTTTGGATTTTTTATGTACACTATCATGTCATCTGCAAACAATAACAGTTTTGTTTCCTCCTTTCCAATTTGGATGCTTTTTATTTACTTTTCTTTTCTGATTGCTGTGGCTAGGACTTCCAGTACTATGTTGAAAGGAATGGTGAAAGTGGACATTCTTATCTTGTTCCTGGTCTTGGTGGGAAGGCTCTAAGTTTATGTCCATTGAGTATGATGTTGGCTGTAAGTCTCTCACATATGGCCTTTATTATGTTGAGGAATGCTCCCTCTATTCTCACTTTACTGAGTGTTTTTATCATAAATAGGTACTTTATGAACTTTTTTTTTGCATCTAATGATATGATCTTGTGATTTTTGTCTTTTTTGTTTATGTGGTGTATTATGTTTATTGATTTGAAAATATTGTACCATCTTTGCATCCCTGGGATGAATCCCACTTGGTCATCGTGTAGGATCTTTTCAATGTATTGTTGGATGTGGTTTGCCAATATTTTGTTGAGGAGTTTAGCATCTATGTTCATCAGTGATATTGGCCTGAAGTTATGTTCTTTCTTTGTTATGTCTTTATCTGGTTTTGGGATTAGGATGATGTTGCCTTCATAAGAACAGTTTGGGAGTCTTCCATCTTGTTCAGATTTGTTTTCAAATATTCTATGGAAGACGGTGTTAGGTCTCCTTTAAATGCTTTGTAAAATTCTCCTGTGTAATCATCTGGTCCAGGGCTTTTGTGTGTCAGAGCTTTTTAATTACCGTTTGTATTTCATCAGTTGTTATTGGTCTGTTCAGACTTTCTGCGTCTTCTTTATTGAGTTTTGGAAGATTACATTTTTCTTGAGATCTGTCCATTTCACCTAGGTTTTCAAATTTATTGACATATAGTTCTTCATAGTAATTTCTTACAATCCTTTGCATTTCTGTGGTATCAGTTTTAACCTCTCCTTTTTCATTTCTGATTGTGTTTAGTTGGGTTCTCTCTCTTTTTTTCATGATGAGCCTGCTTAAAGGCTTATCAATTTTGTTTAACTTTTCAGAGAAAAATCTCTTGGATTCATTGACCCTTAGTATTGTGCTTTTAGTCTTTATGTCATTTAATTATCTTCTGATCATGGTTATTTCCTTCCTTCTACTTGCTCTGGTGTCTCTGTGGTTGTTCCTCAAGTTCTTGTAGGCGTAGGGTTAGGTTGTTTGTTTGAAATGTTTCTATCCCTTTTAGGTAGGCCTGTATTTCTATGAACTTCCCTCTCAGGACTGCCTTTTCTGTGTACCATAAATTTTGGATTGTTGAGAGTTCATTTTCATTTGTTTCCAGGAAGTTTTTGATTTCTTGCCTAATCTCATTCTTGACCCATTCAGTGTTTAATAGCATGCTATTCAATTTCCATGAGTTTGAGTGTTTTGAGGTTTTGTCCTTGACTTTGGTTTATAGTTTCAGTCCCTTGTGACCAGAGAAAATGCTTAATATGATTTCAATTATCTTGAATTTGTTAAGGCTTGTTTTGTGTCCTCTCACATGGTCTGTCTTTCAAAATGTTTCATGTGCATTTGAAAAGAATGGGTATTTTGCTTCTTTGTGATGAAAGGCTCTTATAAATGTGTTAAGTCCTTTTGATCTTGGGGGATTGTTCAATGCCACAATATCGTTGTTGATATATGTTTGGAAGATCTATCCATTTTTGACAGGGGGGGTGTTAAAATCTTCTCTATGATTGTGTTGCTCTCAATGTCTTTCTTGAAGTCCTGCAAGACTGACTTTATGTATTTGGGTGCTCCTATGTTGGGTGCATATATATTTACAATGTTTATGTCTTCTTGATGGATTTTTCCCTTGATTATTATGAAGTGACCTTCTGAGTCTCTTTTTATGGCTCTTCTTTTGAAGCCTATTTTTCCAATATGAATATTGACTCTCTGGTTTCTTTTCTTGTCCATTTGCTTGGAAAATTAGTTTCCAGCCCTTCACTTTCAGTCTGTGTTAGTCTTTTTTCCTGAGATGGGTCTCTGGTAGGCAGCATATCTGTGGCTCATGCTTTCTTATCCATTCCACTATTTTGTGTCTTTTGATTGGGACATTTAATCCACTTATGTTTAAGATTATTATTGATAGGTACTTATTCATTGCCTTTTTTTCATTCCTGTGTTCCTCTCTCTTTCACTGTTTTTCTTCTTTTTCTTAAAGCAAATCCTTTAGCATCTCTTGTAGAGCTGGTTTGGAGGAGATATATTCTTTGAGGCTTCTTTTGTCTGAGAAGCTTCTTTTTGGCCTTCCATTTTAGATCAGAGCTTTGCTGGACAAAGTAGTCTTGGTTGCAGGCCTCTCGTTCTCATTACTTGGAATATTTCTTTCCGTTTCCTTGTGGCTTGGAGTATTTCTATTGAGAAGTTAGCTGCTAGTCTTAGCAGGGCTCCCTTTTATGTTACTTCCTGTTTTTCCCTTGCTGCCTTTAAGATTCTCTCTTTGTCTTGGAATTTTGCCATTTCAATTATGATGTGTCTTGTAGTGGGCATCTTTGGGTTTCTCTTATTTGGGACTCTCTGTGTTTCCTGGATTTGTGTGATTTTTTTCTCTTATCAAATTAGGGAAGTTTTCCATCATTACTTTTTCAAGCAGGTTTTCTATCCCTTCTTCTTCTCCTTCTGCTATACCTATCATATAGATATGATTATGTTTCATGTTGTCCACATTTTCCTTAGCTCTTCTTCATTCTTTGTGAGTCAATTTTCCTTTTATTGCTCATTCTGGGTATTTTTCCCTACCTTGTCCTCTAGCTCGTTAATCTGATCCTCTGCTTTATGTAGCCTGCTTTTAATCCCTTCTACTGTATTTTTCAGTTCAGAAATTGTATTCCTCACTTCTTCTTGGCCCTTGTTGATAGTTTTTATTCCTTTTTCATGTTGATGTAGTTTTCAGTGAGTTCATTGTAGTTCCTTGTAGTTTTTGGTAATTCTCTGTGAGCTCATTGAGCTTCCTTATAACCATTGATTTGAACTCAATATCTGATCGCTGACTTGCCTCTATTTCATTTAGCATTCTTTCAGAGGCTTCCTCCTTTCCTTTCATTTGGGGATTTTTTTCTTTGTCTTCCCATTGTTAGTGGGACTCTTTTTGTTAGCCTCAGCTTATTAAATTGATCTGTTCTGACTCCCTGGGTATATGGTGTGAACTTCTATGCTAGAATATCTGTGAGATTCAGTGGTTCAGTCTCCTGGATCTTCTGATGTCACTGGTCTTGGGTTGTTGTTTATGTTGGTTCTCTGGATGTCTTTGGGTTTTGATTGTTGTTGGGTCTTTCTTTGGTGGGTCCTTCCCACCAGCTGGTTAACTGAGGGTCACTCCATCCACCACCTCTTGTGTTCTGTTGTGCAGGTGTGAGCAGATTGAGTTGAAGCTGGTTCTTCCTTGTGTACAAGGTTTTGAGGATTCTCTCTTATTCTTTTTCAGTTGTTTGTTTTGAGTAATTTCTCCACCATTTAGTCTTATTTCCAGATAGATCCTATGTTGAGTTAGTGTGACTTTCACTTGCTCCTTCACCTTTTTCTGTTATTGTCTTTTGTTGATTCCTCTGTTGGTGGGTTTCTTCTTCCAGCAGGTATCCTGGTGTTTATAGTTTCCACCTACTCGTCTAATTTTTCTATGTCCTCTACAACTTTTGTTCTCCAATCTTCATTTATGCTGGGGTATTGTTGGCTGTTCACTATGTTCCTCAGAAGATCAGCTAAGTGTTTCATCTATGTGCAGGGGGGAATGGACCCAGCTCCCACCTATCTCGCCACCATCTTCCAACATGTAAGCGGTTTTAATCAATATAGTTTTATTAAAATAATCTGCAAAGCTGAAGGAGGAATCTGATCTTTTTTAACAGAAAGTGATATTCACAGTATATATTTAGTCATTTTAGCTTTGTGTTAAATAATCACATGGAAGGAAGTTCTGTACAAGATCCTCACTCCAGCACTCTCAGCCAGGTACTTGAGATCTCCTAGCAAGTTAGGATCTACTTATTGAACAGATAGAGGTCTGCAGCTCAGTGAGAGGAAGGGATGATCTAATGTCACCCAACAAGTTTTGGCTAAAGCCTGACCCACACCTCGTGCCTCTTGGCCTTGGGTGATTTTGCACCCTGTGTCATCTACTGACCTTCAATCCAGCCAAGTTGACTCCAGCAATTCCAGAGCCAACAAGGGCCACAGAATACAGTGGTAAAGCCCTCCCCCAGCAGTTGTGTGCTAGGTGTGCATCTGGAAGAGCAGAGTTGTTCCCCAATGAGACCCCAGGTTCTGCCTTGGCTTGAAGCCCTCCCCACTGACCTGGCAGGCACCTCAGAAAATCTAATTCTGGTCACTATCTTCTTCCTCCCATTATCTAGCTCCTCTGCTCTGACAGGCTTTCTGTCAGCCTATGTCTTAGCCATTGTACCTTTTTACCAAATATCAGGCTCAGGGTCCCCCACATCCTGGCCAAAAATCAGAGTTGGTTCCCAAATACATTCCCAGCATGCTAAGGAAGTAGCTGGGGTAACTGCTGTTTTGTTGTAACTGATTCTTCATTTGCAGGGCCCATGCCTCTAGCTTGTCAGCTTCTTTGGCAGGGGCTGGGAAAAATAAGGATTTTTGAGACTGGCAGCCAGGCTGCTAGTGATCACCACCTTCTTACCAGCTCTGTCACTTAGAGCAAATTGCGAAAGGTCTGCTTCCCGGAGGAGGGGAGCTGAGAGTGTTCAATGAGACAATTATTTTAAAAGGCCCTGGCAATATGACTGGTGCCCACAAAGGGCTCTGTAAATGTTAGCTTTCCTTCCATGAGGATGGCTTCTTAATGAGGGATCCCAGATGGGCTTCAGGAGTGCTTCAAATACACATAGATTGTCTACAGTGTGTGTGATGAGTGTTTTTCTGGGGAGAATCTCTCATGGCTTTCATGGGAGTCTCAGAAAGGTTCTGTGATCCACCAAAGTTTAAGAACCTCTGATTTCAAGGTCTCTTTCTCAGGTGGGAAGAGCATGGAGCTGAGTTGAGAATCAGGTACTTTTTCTCATGTGGGACTTACACTGAGCCAGTTCAGAAGGTCATGAGGCTCTGAGATGTAAGAGCCCAAACATTCATGGGGCTTCTAAAATGCCCCCCCCCACACACACACATGAGAGCAGTCCACACTGATGTGCAGAATGACCCGAAGGCACACTGACTATGATGACTAGAGGAAAGAAGAATGGGGTGGGGTGTAAAGAGAGTCAAGGCACAGTTGACTATACCTTGAAAGAGATACTGTCTCCCCAAAGGTCAGAGAAGCAAGGATAAAGACACAAAGGACATAGGACACAGAAGCAAAAGATATTTTAAGAAGTGGTGTAATGATTAAGATGGTTAAAACCATGAGCTCTGAAGCTAAACTACCCACGTTGGAATCCTGGCTCTGCTCACTGTTAACTAGCTGTGAACTTGAGTAAGTTACTAGACTGCTCCAAGTCTGCTTCCTTATTTGTAAAATGGAGATAATCATAGCACCTACCTATAAGGTTGTTGCAAGGATTAAATGAGTTAATACAACTAAAGCCCTCAGAACAGAGCCTGAAACTTGGCAAGCACTCTGTATATGCTTGCTACTATTATTCCTACTCAGTTCAGTGAGGCCAGAAGGTGAGTTCAGAAAGTAGTGAAGCTGGATTAGTAAGCTGGGGTCAGATAAACTTGTTTGAGGAGTCTGGAATTGAATCTGATCATTCAAGGGCATCACTGACTAATTCTAATGAGTGCTGTATAAAGGTCGTATGAATATGGTGGATGTGGCAGCAGTTCACTCAGTTAGCCAGTCAGCCAATCATTCATTCACTAAATTGTTACTCAAATTATGCCCATACTGGACCTAAAAGAAGAGTTTCTGGGACCTAGATTCCAATACCACGTGTGTCACTGATTTTGTACCCTGGAGTTGCTTCTATTTTATCCCATTATCCTTTATAATGCAGCATCCCTCTGTGAGGAGAAGATGGGGCCTGGGGACTGGTGGGCACAATGGGGTGGAATTTCCATATGAATATACTCATGGTTAACAAAGCTCATCTTGCTAACATCATGAATTTGCAGGCAGGAGTCTGTATTAGCCACAATTATAGACTCTGCCCCTGAAATATGCCCATGTTCTAACCCCTGGAACCTGTGAATATATTACCTACACAGAAAAATGTACTTTGCAGAGGTGATTTCATTAAATATCTTGGTATGGGGAGATTATTCTGGATTATATGGGTGGGTTAAGTGAAAGAGGAAGGCAGATGAGTGGGTAAGGGTAAATTATCATGATGAAAGCAGAGTCAAAAAGAGAGGGATCAGGAAGATTGAAATTTGAGGATACTATGCTGTTGGCTTTAAAGATGGAAGAAAGGTCCATGAGCCAAGCAATGGAGGTGGCTTGTAGAAGCTGGGAAAAGCAAGGAAGCAAACTCTCCTCTAGAGTTTTCCATAGGAATGCAGCCTGCCCACACCTTGATTTTAGACAGGTGAAATAATTTTGGAATTCTGGTCTCTGGAACTGTAAGATAATGTGTGTGTGTTTTAAAGCTATTTAGTTTTTGAAGATTTTATTTATTTATTTATTTATTTATTTATTTATTTATTTATTTATGGGAAGGGAGGAAGAAAGTGAGGGAGAGAAACATCATGTGGTTGCCTCTCACATGCCCCCTACTGGGGATCTGGCCCACAACCCAGGCATGTGCCCTGATTGGGAATCAAACCAGTGATGCTTTGGTTTGCAGGCTGGTACTCAATCCACTGAGCCACACCAGCTAGGGCATCTGTGTTGTTTTAAACCACTAAGTTTGTGGTACTTTGTTACAGCTGCCATAGGAAACTTATACAGAGTCTGAGGGGAAAAAAAGGAAAAGTAAAGCCACTTATAAAATGTACTTTAGAAATGGCACTCAAACAGGGGAAAGAAAATCTCAGGGATTTCAAGGATTTTCTAAAGTTTATTTAACAAGTGCTCTGTGAGAGCCTGGATGTGAACACAAAGGGAAATTCACTGCAATCTTTACCTCTCTTTGAACAATTAAATTTATTCCAGATGGGTTGCAGATTTAGATATATGAGTAGAAAGTAGAAGAAAGTAGAAGAGAGAACAGGCTGGAGAAGGGTCTTAAAATCATAACATAAGAGAAAGTAAGGATAAGGCTGATGATATAGATTAGTGGTCCATGGTTGTCTCTCCAACTACATCCAGAACTATCATGAGCAAGTGCACAGTGATGGTAGGGTCGGGACAGTTGGTAGATATTTCAGAGAGACAGATTTTGGCTCAAAGGAAATCTCTCCAAACAATCAGCATTGTCTGAACCTGGAACAGTGTGCCTTAAGAAACAGGGGAAAGGATGTGCTTAGAGGTATTCCAATTAAAACCTAATTCTGAAAAGAGGATTCCTGCACTGGGCAGAGGGGCTTGGAACTGATGGCCTTTCCAAGATTGTGTCAAATACTTCCTGAAGCTTTGTGAAATTTGAATTAGTCAGTACTCTTTTCTGTCTGGACTTGAAATAGAGAAAGAAATTATGTTAGTCCAAGGAGAAAATCCTCTCAGCTCCCTGACACCTGTAATATCAGCAAGAACACACAGAATCTATGAAGCCTGTCTATGGATATCACACCCAAAACAATTCCTCAGCACTCCTGGAAATGAAAAGTAAAGGTTAACATATTTACCTAAACAGGCTATTGGCACGATGGCAAATGGATTAATCTCTGCTGTGATGCATTCTGGCAGTGCAGGGAAGCACCAAAGGCACATGGGTTAGGTTGGAAGACAAGGGAACTTTGAGGTGGCATCCCAGCAGAACAAGGCAGATGCCTACACTGGCCCAGCTTCCCCCTCATTGAAACATATTTGGGTTACCAACTAGTGTTGGTGGGGAATATCCTGCATGGTTTAAGGAGCTGTAACCCTGCCAACAGGCAAAAAGGCCCCATGGCTAGGGGACCTTGGGACCATAAGCCACCAGGGAGACAAAACTTATCCTCCTGGCAGGGGTGCAGCCTCTGCCCCCTTTACTTCACTCTGCTTGGCCCCTGGAGAATGGCTGGATAGTCAGTGATGGGTAAGATTTCTCAAGAAAGGAAGAACCTAAGACAGGCACAGTCATGAAGGGTCCATCAGGAAATTACTTAGGGAATTGTGGAGGAGGGACAAAAGACCCTCACCCCTCGGCTTTATCATAGCCTGAGTCATTATATCTGTAAAAAGTCCCCTAATCTCTTGGATACCTTGCTTCCCCCACCTGATTCAGGCCTGGAACAATGCCAAAGGTGGGTGCACCCCTGTGCCAGAATGGGTAGTTCCTGGTGGGGGAAGGGGGAAATCAAACTTAAGAAAGAATGTATGAAGTTCTGTGAAACCTGCTTTGCTAAGAATGCCCTCAATTTAAATGTTACAGGTCCAAGCACAAAATAAGTCTGTTTCCCCAGGTTTTATGGCCAATAGGTATCATCCTGTCTACCAGACCCTGACTCGAAAGGACCCCCACGATCCCAGAAATGTTATCTGTAAACCATACTTCCTTTCTTTGATATGCATCCCTATGCAAACTAAACTCAACAAAAGCTCATTGAGAGAGAGGCTCAAGACCTTTCTCCTCTGAGAGACTGGTCAGCCTTTCCTTTCCAAGCAGATCGTGTCTTGGTAGACTTATTCTCATCCATGGCAGCTGGGAGAGCTCTGCTGGCCAAAGCTATCACGCACAGTGTTGCTTCCAACCTCCCAATTTAATTTCATGGCTGAACAGGATCATCCTGAGGCTAGGACTGCCTCCTCCACTTCTGTGGAGTTTCCAAAAACAACAACAACCCCAACCCAACCCAAACCAAACAAACTCATTAAGAACTATATGAACTTGCTTTACACTACTTTGCAGATCAGGAAACAGAGGCAGGGTGTTAGAGAACATACCAGAGTCAGGAGGAGTACAGTAGGTTGCTCAGACTGTGATTGGCTCTGGTTCACTGAACAGCCCACAAAATAATGCCACATGAGAGAGGAAAGGGACTAGGAAGAGATGTCCTTTCCCTTCTGTTTACACAAGAGTAGGTTAAGTCTCTCTCACTGGGCTGACATCATGGCCATCCTCCTGCTAGGCCTTCCTTCCTCACTTTCAACCTACCCTGATTTATTTCATTAAAGCAACTCCACATTAAATACCAGACAAATCTGTGTGTTTCTGGAAGATGTATGCATTGTAATTGACATCTGGAACACAGAAAACTATTATTCCCCTCACCCAAGGGTTGCATGTCTCCCTTTCCTTCTGTAGATACCTTCTTGGTTTCTTCTTACCTAGAAAATACTTACAGTCTCTTCTCCAGAAAGGCAAAAATGGGGAAAGAATACAGTAAGTCAGCTGCCTAGCTGATTTAAGTCATACTGACACTGAAGGTCTGCAAGGTATAGTTTTTTCTTCCTTCAAGAAAACATAATTTACAGTTACAACCATGACATCTTGGTGACTGATGGTACACATAGCTCATTGACAACACACGTAGCATACTTTCTTAAGAAAATCTTCCATCAAGCCCCAGTGAGATTCAAGATCAGCTAAACAGTAGGCCAGAGGAATGGTCTGTTTTAGGTTCTGCTTCTCTAAATGGCCTGGAAGATGCAAAGGTAAGTAAGGAAGCATTGGTGACTTGGCCTTTGCGGCCTTTGTTAGTTCACCCTTCAGAACCTTTGAGAAAGCCCTGGGTGGTGTCTTTGTGATGCCAAACAAGTCATCTTGCCTCTCAGAGCCTATTTCCTCAGTGGTTAGAAAGCACTCAATAAGAGCTGTTGTTACCATACTATTGACAACCACCCTCACTATCTACCACTGTCCCAGCCATGGACACACATATCGGGTGCCTTTAATGGGCCAGGGTCTGTGCCAAGTCCCTGAAGTCACAGAAATGAAACTCCTGGTAGCAGGATGCTGTTACCTCCAAATTACAAAAGAGGGAACTGAGGCTCAGAGACATGGAGTAACTTGCCCCAGATCTCTTGGTTAGGAAAGGTGAGAGTCTGGGGTCCAACCTCCTAACTGCTTTTGCTGCACTGCTTCCAAATACTGCCTCTCAAATGGCAGGCTTTGCTGTGAAACTGCTTTCCCATAGACTGTGGTGATGTAGAAAGCCCAAGCATGAGTCCCAGGATGTGGTCTCTACCAGCCCTACCACAGTGGGGCTTTCTAGGTGGGTATTTCTTCCCTGCTCATCCTATATGAGAGAGGCCTTTTCACGGAGTAAGCCACACCTCATGGTCACTGCCTTCTCCTGTTCAGAGGCCACATTGAGGACTCTATCACATCCAGCCTGCCATACTTATGACTGCTAAGTCCAGGGTCCTGGGTCCTCCCTGGGCCCTGCTTGCTCTTCACCTAGAGGTCTGGCCAAGTGTACATATCCATAAAGCTAGCTAGGTAGCCATATGTGGGCTTGTACCATCTAATAAACTTTACTTTTCAAATATGCTAAAAAGGTACATTAACCAAACAATGCCAGAGCAAAAAAGAAAGAAGAAAAATAAAATTGTGTCTTAATTTTATGGGCTCATATAAGAAGCCTGAAATGATAGAAAATGCGTTTCAAAACATGCATAGTATCATACCTGTCAACCAGCAAAAGAGGAGAGAAAAACAGAATTACAACATTAAGCTATTGCTTCTCCTTTAAATCTTTGGGGATTAGCCATAACTGAGGAATGAGCATGCATGGATTTGTCTGTAATTTCTTCCCTGCTAAATTATGAAATGCTAATGTAATTTAATATAAAAATGAGAACATTCTAATTCATACTTAGTATGTACTTTAGCACAAAGGACTTTTACTGTTACTTATCTGTTTCTATTCATTCACTCTTTAATTCATTCATACATTCAACAAACATGTGCTGAACTCTTATTTCATATCAGGACTTGTTGGGCCCTGGAAGGAATTGCAAAAATACAGAAGCACATCAGGCTTAGGCCCTGAACTTGAGCCTTGTGGTGTAGCAGAGGAGACAGGCAGGGACCTAAATAATCAAGTGGAATGTGGTCACAGTGCCCAGGAACAGAATGACATTAGGCTGGAGGTTGAAAGAAGGAATATGGGACTTGCATCTAGAAAAATAAATTAGGCTGCTCCCCAACCTCTTGCTTCTCATGATGGCCAGGAAGGAGATTTATGCCTGCCTGGCAACATGGATGAGAAAAAAATCTTGCTTCCTAGTCCCAACTTGGCAGTGAGTCAAATGTGCAGCCTTGGATGAGTCCTTGCTTTCCTCTGGGCTTGTTTTCTCAAGTGTGAGCTAAGAGCTTTGGACCTCATGGACCATACAGGCACGTCCAGTCCTAGGCATTGGGGATTCAAGTCCACGGCCTCTTGATCATCCTTTTGTTATTTCCAACCACATAGTAGCTCCGGTCAGCTCAGCCTTTGAGTGAAAACCATGCAGCCTGGGAAAGAGGGCTGAATTTAGTAAATGACCTTCAGATGTTGAGAATATTGCTCAAAGACCCCAGTTTCCAAGATGTCCCAAGGCAAGAATGAAGACAATGCCAATAATGTCAAAATGTCTAGGAAATAAATACATTCTCTTGTACTCCCTCCCTCTCCTTCCCCTTTATTAAGTACCAAACAGAGCATGCCAGAAGAGGTGAAATGCTGCTCAAGTGAGCCAAGAGCTAAATTAGCTGAATGCAGGAGCCCTCTTGAGGGTTATTACGACTGGCCACTCTTGGGGTTTCCTGGATACTGCTGAGAACCAAGGCCCCTCTTAAGCAGCTTAGCAGGCAGATACTTATGCCACTAATAATGGCCTCTGAGCAGTGGACTGGAAGCCTCTGAATGGAGAGGGCTGTGGGCTTGGAAGGAGCCAATTTCATCCTCTGCAACTCTCCTGGACACCTCCAAAGGTTTGGTAGTATTGATACGCACCCCTATAATGACCTTGATCCTCAAATGCCTTTGAGGAGCAATGGTGAATCAAAAGTCCTCCTGGGGGATCACTGCCAAGTAACAACACTCAAAGGGAGATTCTGCCCTGGTCACTCTCATAATTTCTATTAGATAAGAAAACACTGGAAGACTCAGTTCACAATACCCTCTCCAATAGAGCAAAGCATGAACCCTGGAGCCAGGGTCCCTGAACTTTGATCCTGGCTCTACCACTTAATAGTTGCTGTGTGACCTTAGGCAAATCATTTTATCTCTCATCATCAGTTTCCTCATCTGTAGAATATGATAAAAGCACTTACTTAATGGAAAAAGTAAGGCTCTCTAACTGCTATTGTTCCTAGTATCCTCTGTGATAACTACGAGGCAAGGTGATATCAGCCCACCCAGAAGCAGAATTAGAACTGTTAACACATAAGTGGAAGCAACCCTGGAGACCATTGATTCCCCAACATCCTCAGTTGATTGAAAAATGGAGGTTCACAGGGTGCAAATGCCTAGGCATTTACATGGATGCTTGTTTATACAGGAGCTGGTGATAATGAGACTGTTTTTAAGTAAAGAAACTAGAATTTACACAATCAAGGAAATATTTCCCTTCAAGTCATTTGCTTAAGAGGTTTTACACATTTTTTCACAGGAGCTGTTGCTCAAACCCTGTGGGGCTACGGAGGTGGCCCTTGAAGACAGTTTTTGTTTTAAATATTTTATTTATTTAATTTTAGAGACAGGAAAGGGAAGAAGAAAGAGAGGGAGGGAAACATCCATGTGTGGTTGCCTCTCATGTGCCCCTACTGAGGACCTGGTCTGCTACCCAGGCCTGTTTTGCAGCCTGTGAATGGGAATTAAACTGGCGACCCTTTGGTTTGCAGCCTGTGCTCAATCCACTTAGCTACACCAGCCAGGGCTAAAGACAGTTTTTGAATCACACAACCCTTTGTGGCCATATCTAGCCTTTCCTAGTTTAACCGTCCACTTTCTCCATATTCTCTCAGAAAAACTTTGGATTACTGGCAATCAAACCTGTCCTCATATAATAAAGAGTTGTGCCAAGAATGGCTGACCACCTCTAAAGGCATATACCCAAGACAAGTCCCACAAATACTCTGAGCACCAAGAACCTACCTAAAACCCTACATAGGAGGTTTGATGACAGTGAACCTGCTTGCCATTTCTATGTCACCACATCTCTGACCTCCTTTTTTGTGGCCAGATGCTTTACCATTCCTTTACTCATGAGGTAATGGAGAACCAAAGAGTCTGACTAGCTTTCCCAAGGTCACATAGCTTGTCCATGGCAAAGAAGAATGTTGAACACAAACGTTCTGCCTCCAAATTCATCAATATTTCAATCACACCAGGATGAACAAAAATAAGTCACATCACTTTAGAGGCATTTCTTACATATTTAAAATAATTTTCTAATTGTCTACTTTGTCCTTATTCCCAGTCTGTACTTGGGAAAAACAGGAATCTGTCTGCTCTGTGCTATAAGCTGGTACCAGCACTTTGCTTTATAATCAACAACTGTGTGTGAAAGTATTGAGATCAGGTGCAGTCTGGTGCCTCTGGCTTTTCAGGTGTCCTAGTCTTTATAGCCCCAGGCTTTCCTTTGGCCACCTATAAAATGGCACAGTGATAACAGAAGAGAGAGGGCTGGTCTCAGTGGTATTTTGTGAATTCTCTTCCTTCCTGAAATAAGCAATTGGAAGTATTTTTCAGTAGGGGTACACAAAGGTACCTTTAAGCTGTGGTACAACTTAGAGCAGTGACCCAGGAAGGAGGTAGCTCTCAGAGTATTCCCAGGGAAGTAAATGGACCTATATAGATCACTAGCAGAAGATACTAAAGAGCAGATGGCCACAAAATTGTGCATGTGATTCTTGAGGCTGAACCAAGACTGATCCTCATAATGGCTTTATGAAACTGAAACAAAATGAGACAGGGAAGGAGATAAGAGGGAGGGGGACAAGTGAATTTTGTTATTCTATATAGAAAAATAGGACATTTTAGGATGGAAAGAGCCTGAAAGCCTACTGAGACCTGCCTCCCTTTTTTCTGAGCTCTGGGTTCTGACACAGTATAATTTTCTTCCCAATATTTTTCAAATCATTAAAAAGGAAAAATAGCCATTCCTACTAGTGACCTCTATTACTGCCTTTGGCGAATTTTCCTGCACTTTAACCATCCCCACTGGGAAGACACATCAGTGCCTTTCTTTGGTTTCTGAGCTGCCCTGGTGGTGCTATTCTTCCAAAAGGGCCTGAGGTATAAGGTTTTACTGTCCTCTCCTGAATTTCTGGGGTCCTGTGATTCTCACTCCCCAGAAAGCCATGCTTGCCATTCTCCATCCCACTTCAGAATAAAATACTAGTCTCTGGATCATTAAAAGAACTCCTTTCTCCCAGGAGGACCTAGGGCCTTGGCATATCCCTCTCCTGAGGAAAACTCCCCCTCACCCCAGAGGAAAAAGGGGACTAAGCCTCTCTGGGAGTTTCATTTTCCCATGAGGCTTTTCTGCCAACTTGGTGAAAATTCCTGGGCCTCAAGTGAAGTTGGATACTTCTGCTTTTTTCTTTCCAAGGTTCTTTCCTATCCTGCTAATTTCTAACCTGTGTTAGAGCCAGTCCATTAAGACAGATTGTTTTTTAATAATCAGTTAGCTTTCTGAGTGTTTGAGCTTACTTCCTAGTGTTTGAGCTTACTTCCTGTGAGAATTAAATCAAATCAGTCCTGGTGAGGAGCCTAGAATTTCCTACACTTTGTCTTGACATGTCCTCCCCACCTCCAAAGTTCTGTGTTAGAGAAGGCTGCAGAATTAGGAACCAACTTCACTCCTGCATCATGGCCAGAAGCATGCTAGTGAGCCATTTAGTCCCTCCAGGAATGTGCCTTTGCCCTCTTGGGCACACTCTGCTGTGCTCCAGTGTTGCACCATTCAAACAGTAACATCACCCTTGCTACTTTGTGCTCTAAGTGTCTGTCTACCACCAACCCCAGTAGACAGATAGAGGTCTTTAAAGAGAGGCATGGGCTCAGTATCACTAGTTTGCTCAGAATAGAGCAGAAGGTCTGAGTGGAGCAGTTGTCTAGTAAATAAACACTGGTTTAATAAATTAAGAAACATGTTGCAAAGCAAAATCTAATATGCTGCCCAAGTGGAAATAAACAAAGAACTAAGAGAGAATGGGTCAGCCAGTCTATTGTTCCCTGCTATCAACTTCCCCTCACAACCAGGCTCAGAACCTCTCCCCATAGTGCCAGCCCTGACCTTACCCTACTGCAGGGAGGCTCACTCACCATCTTGTATCTTGCTGCAAAGAATAGGTAATCAGTGGGGCTGGGGGAGCCCCACTTCTCTGTGTTTACAGAGCCACAGCCTTTTTTCCACCCCAACAATATTGGCCAATTCCACAAAGTTGAGCTTCTGCCTTGGTTTCACTGCTGAGTATTTCAGCTTCTTGCTGGATCTATCCTAAGAAACAGTATGTTTGGATAGGTTCTATCTCCCTACTCTGTTTTTGTCTGGCCTTTCTGCTACTGGCCACAGTCTCCCTCTCCCCACCAGCTGTCGGCAGACTTTTGCTGCTTTTAGCTGTTCAGTGTTCAACATCTGGCAATGTACTTAGCTCCAAGCCTCAGACTTCCAGTTTCTGCAAGTTCCTATTGCCATTCTGACCCCAAAATATGAGCCCTATCTCAGATACCATCACCTGCAAAAATTATACCCACATTTCCTCACCAGTTTTCACAATGCCTGAGTTTTCTCAACATATTTTGAAGGGATCTGTCTCTATAACTCAGGCCTCCTTGTCTTCACCAGTCCAAGTTGCTAAGTGCATAGCCCAGCCCACAATCATGCCCATTTAGGACACTTCCAAGGGACTGGAAACTGATCTCCCAAACCCACAGAGGACAAAGCACTAGGTGTTAAGTGGAAGGTCTGCCAAGATCATCCTTATGTCAAATTTTATGGAGTACCTGTCACCAAACCCTCCTCATTGTCTCCCATCATCTCTTAATCACATTGTTCAAAAGTAGCTCTTCCTGGAAGAGACACTTTTTCTTATCATTGAAATATGAGTGGACAGCTTTCACCAGAGTACTAAAAGCCATCATTACCAGCTGACCTCACATTAATGTATCCTTACTGAAGCCACCACTTCTGGCAAGGGTGGCCTCTCTGAACTCTCCTCAGGGCCCACGCATGACTCATGGTAGCCTCATGGGAAAAGCCTTCATTGTGAAAAAAGTTCTTCAGCACTTCAGGATGTAATTTCCCTTGAATGGGGCCTAAGAAAAGCCCATCTGTGTTGTAAGTACCCTTGATGATGTCAGGACAAATACTGCTAGCACAATAACAAGTTTTTATTGAGTATCCAACATGTGCCTCAACTTGTGCCTGGCCCTTCCCATTTACTTCTCAGAGAAACTTTACAGAAAGATGAAGTAACTTGCCTAAGGTCATACAGCTAGTAAGAGGGAAAGAATTAGCATTATGACCCAGGTCTCTCTGACCCCAGTGTTTTAGCTCTCATTGCCACATAGATTATCTCACTATCCTTGGGCTGGCTTGACCTGTCTGAATCAAATACTTCAAAGCAACACAGGAAGATAACATCTATAATAATTTAAGATGTTGGAACATGAAAAGAGTACACCCCTTGTAGTCATTGGCTTCCCCAAAAAGAACAACCTGTGAGTCTTCCTGTGGGTAGGCAAGCATGAGGCAGCTACTTAGGATCCCAACTTAGAGCTGCTGCTATCGGTGGGCTAGTTTCTCTGGTGTTCAACAGACTGAGCTCCTTGAAGGTTGTTAACAGGTCTGATTCACTTCAAGATACACTGTAGCATCAAGTACAGGGCTTGAAATAGTCCTTTGGCTGGAATTATGATGAGAACCACAAGGGAGGGCTACAAGGTCTCAGAAGAAAAATGATCATTTCAGGCTGGGGTTCCAGAAGAACTTTCTTTGAGCTAAGGTTTGAAGTTCTGATGTTAGATGGGTGAGTATAAGGGAAAAGAAGTTCTAGGTACAGGTATGAACAAAAGCAAAGGCATGAAGTCAAGGCAACAGCTCAGAGAGTCTTAGAGTAATAACAAAGTCTAAATAGGGCTAGAGCACAGGATGTGTGGGGAAGATATGATGGTAGGTTGAAGGTGAGGTTGGGGCAAGATTGTGCATGATAGAATTGCAGTGTTCATGGCTAATGACAACTGAGCAGCCACCATGGATCAAGTGCTTGGCCAGATGTTCTGCATTTATTATTATCTCTTCAATCTTCATAACGGTTCCATGAGACATTATTATCTCCCTTTGATAGATGAAAAAAGAGGCTCAGAAAGAACAGTACAGTAATTGTTAAAGGTCACATAAGAGATAAAGCTGGCATTCAAACTGATCTTCTTGGATTTAAAACCAAGTATCTTTCCCACTGTTCTAAATTGAAGGGATGAATTAAGGAAAGCCTTGAGTATCGGGTAGCAGAAGTTCTCTGATCCTGGGAGGAGATAGAAAGCAAGGTAAAGAATTCTGGCCAAGATGGAGGCTTAAGTAGAAACCCTTTGCTTACTCACACAACCAAAAGGATAACAACCAATATAAAATCAATAAATAACTAGAAGTGCCAGAAAATCAAACTACTTGAAACTTTGACAACCAAAAAATTGAAGAAAAAGTCAACCAGGACAACCAACCCAGTAAGAACACTTGGCGCAGGTGGGGCCAGCTAAGAAAAACTGCAATGAGGTGGTGGACTGTGGGAGCAGGGCTGACTGCCATAAAGTGGCAGACTGCACAGGCGGGGCTGGCTGAAGAAGAAACTGAGACTCAGAGCTCACGATGAAATAACACGGTTGCTGCTGTGGGAGAAACTCCCAGTCTCACATGAGAATTCTTTGGAAAGTGGGCTAGAGAGGAGCAGGGGAACTGCATTGTTTTCTCTCTGGCCCCTCCCCTACAGGCAGCTCTGCAGCACAGCAAGGAGGGCTGCCCAGTCCTGGTGAATACCTAAGGCCCTGCCCCCTTACAATTACCAGGTGCACCAAGACAAAGAAATATGGCCCAAATGGAAGAACAGAGCTAAACTTCAGAAAGAGAATGAAGCGATGAGGAGATAGCCAACTGATCTGATGGAGAATTTAAAGTCCTGGTAACCAAAATGCTCACAGAACTAATCGAGCTTCTTCAAAAAATGAAAAAACATATGAAAGATACCGAAAATGAAATAAATCGAAATATTCAGGGAACCAACAGAACAGGAAGGTAGCCACTACTCAAATCAATGATTTGGAACATAATGAAGAAATAAGCATCCAACTGGAACAGAATGAGGAAACAAGAATTGAAAAAATAGTGGAGAGAGACTTAGGAATCTCTGAGACAACCTGAAATATTCCAATATCAGAATTATAGGGGTGCCAGAAGGAAAGAACAACAGCTAGAAATTGAAAACTTATTTGAACAAATGATGAAGGAAAACTTCCCCAATCTGGCTAAGGAAATAGACTTCCAGGAAGTTCAGGAAACCCAGAGAGTCTCAAAGAAGTTGGACCCAAAGAACAACACACCAAGGAACATCATCATTAAGTTACCCAAGATTAAAGATAAAGAGAGAGTCCTAAAACCAGCAAGAGAAAAGATATTTACCAGCAAAGGAGTGCCCATAACACTATCAGCTGATTTCTCAAAAGAAATCTTACAGGCAGGAAAGGGCTGGGAAGAAGTATTTAAAGTCATGAAAGGCAAGGACCTGCATCCAAGATGACTCTATCCAGCAAAGCTTTCATTTAGAATGGAAGGGCAGATAAAGTGCTTCTCAGATAAGGTCAAGTTAGAGGAGTTCATCATCACCAAGCCATTATTATATGAAATGTTAAAAGGATTTATCTAAGAAAAAGATAATAAATATGAATAATAAAATGACAACAAACTCACAAGTATCAACAAATGAATCTAAAAGAAAAGGAAAACAAAAACTAAGCAAACAACTAGAACAGGAACAGAATCGTAGAAATGAACATCACATGGAGGGATTTCAGTGGTGAAGGAAGGGAAGAATAGGGGGTAAAAGGTACAGGGAAGAAGAAGCATAACTGGTAGGCATAAAATAGATGGGGAAAGATAAAAATGGTATAGGAAACAGAGAACTAAAAAAAAAACCCTCAGATGTACTACCCATGGATATGAACTAAGGGGGTGATGCTGGGAGGATTGGGGGATGGAGGATAAAAAGGGAAAAACTGGGAAAACTGTAATAGTATAATTAATAAAATATACTTAAAAAAGAAAGCAGGGTAGTAGGTTCAAAGAATAAAATCTGAGAATGGGGAGACTCTCAGCTTTTAGCAGTAACATTTATTCTAACTACACTATCAAAATGGCTTCAGCTTGGGTAGCATCTTGGATCCTGGTTTTTATGAGGACCACAGGGATGTGATGAGTAGAAGCCTCTAGAAAGTCAGACATCACAGCAAGACAAAGAGAAATCGCATAGTGAAATTTCTGTAGAAACTGTTTCTAGCACTGTCTGTCAGCAGCCAAATGGAGGGAAAGCATAAATCTTTATGATATGATTCACAATGGTTAATAATGTTTCCTGTATAATTAAATCAGGCCTATTGGAAATGTCAGTTTTCATCTAAATACTGTTCTGAGTCTGTATCCTTGTGTCTATTTGATCTCAGAGCTGTTTAGACCAGGAAAACTGTCTCTAGGAATGTTCCAGGCAGAGGCCCCTTCTGAGAGCAGTTGTTTGCACCTTTGGGGTCAAAATGACTGAAGCTTAAAAAACTGTTGGACAGAATCCCATGGCAGCTCTCCTTCAGATCTCATGCTATTTTCCCACAAAATTGGCAGGTTCTCTAGGCAATGCTAGGCTCAAATAGGCCAGACCTACAAATGAATCTGCTATTCAAAAGGCTAGACCTATAGAAACGTGGAAGTTTCTACATGCAAAGGTCATTTGAAATACAAAATCTCTGGGAATTATGTTCAATCTGCACCATAGTGCAGGCTAACTTAGACTAGAAGGGGCTAGAGAGGATATGTAGGCCAACCTCACATTGTGCATACGGGAAAGCGAGAGGGTCCAGGGAGGGCAGCAGCCCCCAACCCCAAGTCTCACAGTGTGTTAGACTGCTCTCTGGCCTAAAGCTCAAGGATCATAAGTTCTTAAGAAAAATTTTACATGTTCTAAAAGACTTCCTTCAGATGAGATGTTTTGAGTCCAAATCACCTAAAAACAGAAGTGTTGCCTCCTTTTGCACTATGGACATTTTCTAGCTTCCTCACCTAATAACAACAATAATAATAAAAATAATAAATCATGATCCTAATGCATTTGACAACAGCTTGCATATGTGTTTCACCCTGGAATTGTCACAACAAGCCAATGAAATAGGCTGAGCAGGGATTTTTGAGCCCATTTTTACCAAGAAGAAAACTGAAGCTCAGGGAGCTAAGAAACTCAACCAAGGTCAAGTGGTAGTGAAACCAGAAATGACACCAGTGTTCATGTTGCCTACTATGTACTAAACCCAGTAAGCAGAGACAGGGATTGATTCTGTATGGGCACTTAATTCAGATGGCTGGCAATCTGAGAAGAAGCTTCAAGCCCAAAGCAAAACCATCTTACATTTTCTTTCCAAGCCAACCTTTTTATAACAGGGAATAAACAAAGTGTGGTAAGGGGTTTTGAAATTCAGGGGGAATTAAGTGAAAGAAACTGCAGCATTCTCATCCCAGCAGTTAGCTGTTTCCAGGTGCAGGTGGTCAGTCTGTCTCTCCCTGGAACACAATGGCCCAGATAGCTCCACTTGTCCCCAGGTGGTGGTCTTTAGCAATGCCCCAGGAGTTTGACTGTCTCTCCCAGGAGCCAGGATGTGCCTTATCTGTAGTTTCTGGAATAATACCTTTAACATATGCATTACTTACTAGGCTTGTTACTGTTTACCTTA
>PVKM010006798.1:0-43223 GCA_004027735.1 Carollia perspicillata
AAAAAAAAGAAAACATTTTTATTTAGCTTGGGCCATTGTGCCCTCTGCAAATATATTCTTCCTTCTAGACTTGTGGAAATCCTGAAAAGAGCTTGCACACCCATACATTCTCTCACTCATATCTCATTGTCCAGAACAAGTCCTATGCCCCTTACCCTCAAGCTGGTGGATATGTGCAAGCCTCTCCTATACCCTAAAGGGGACAAGGACCAGATACTGGTGCACAGCAGCACCTTCCACATGACGAATCCCCTTTCTCCGATTCGCATGTGGGCAAAATAGGGGAGCCAGACCCTGTCACCTCTTCTTAAACCAGGTCTTTATCACATGGCCTCATGGTATATCTGAAGAAAATTCTCACAATTCAAATATCACATATGTGTAACTACTCAAGTCTAAGAGAAAAATCATAATGTCAGGCAAAATGAAGGGTATTTGTCCATTTTCTATGTAATTATGAATAGTTAAAACTGAGTACCTTCCGTTGAGGATTTTGCCTTTTTCTTCGTCACTTATTTGCCTTGTAAGTCAGTAAAGCTGTCTTTCTCCTCTCGGCTTCTTTTCCCGGATCGCTCAGTGCTTCTCCATGCCATTGCACACTCCAGTGTTAAAGCTTTGCTTTCCCTGCTTCGGTTTACAGCCGGGGAAGTGGCTTCAGTGGCTGTGAGTGACTATGGACTACATTGGAGGCAAAAGGCCATAAAATGTGTGCTTCTGTTTCTAACGTTGTGCTACGTTGGCTCCTCAGAGCACCTCTTCTGTGTCCCCACCTGCCTGACCATTTAACTCAGAGATGGAAGTGGCTGTGGTGACAGCCCTGCAGGGGCACAGGCCACAAGCCCTGTCGTCAGGAGCCCTCCTCGTCCACCCAGATGTGGGGGCGGGTGTGCCCTCTATTACGTGGTTACAAAACAGTCTGTGTCTCAAGGAACCACCAGATTTTTTTTCCAGACAAATTTGTAGCGCTCAGGAGCTCATAGTTTTGCTGCTTTAATCCGCCTACTTACTGATTCATTTTCACTGCTTTAGTTTTTTCTACAGTTGGCAGGTGCATATTCCCTCCAGCTCCCATTCCAGAATTGTACCTTCCTTTTTGTGTGTTCCCCAATGTTGGTCCGCACTCCCGTTTTTAAAATCATAAAAGGAAAGTCTCATTAATTTGGAATCTATGATCACCCCCAAATGACAAAACTTTTCTTTAACCTCTGCACTCTTAGGCAGAGAGGGCTGATCGCACGGTTATTAGTGAACACACACTCAAGCTCCTCTAGGGGTGCTTGTTTCTATGAAACTGTATTTACATGTTAGTTAACAAAACTGTTTTAGTCAATGTCTATTTTTCAAGGACCTTACCAAGTAGCACTTCCTTAATCTATTTTGAGTTACAATATGAACTTATAAGTAACGAAGCTACATTTTTTATAAACTTACTTTATTGTATTTTTTCATTACCATGTATGCCCACGATCGCTACACTGTTGTCCATGTCCATGAGTCCTTGTTCCTCTTTGCTCAATCCCTCCACCCCCACACCTCCCCACCTGAGCTGTCAGCCTGCTCTTTATCTATGAGTTGTCTCTATTTTGCTTGCTAGTGCTAAGTGAAACAAGCCAGTCAGAGGAAGACAAATACCACACGATTTCACTCGTATGTGGAATCTAATGAACAAACTGGAGCTATGTTTCTATTTAAAGATAGATACTGCAGTTCAGAAGGTTTGTTTTACGAGCTTGGCTATCACCACCTCCCATATGAACAAACCTGGTCTTCAGCCCAAAGGCATGCACCTCCCTCAACCTGAGTTTAAGAAGTGTGACATTTTTGTCTCTGTGATCAAATCCGAGGGCTCACAGTCCCCTTGCTTATGGTGCCAGAATTCTTGAAGATCAGGGCTGTTCTGCTTTCATGGAAGAGCCAAGTGCAGTGTCATTTAAACGAAATCAAGCTGTAAACCTTTTTAGGAACATTTGCTCTTAGGGCTAGATGGTGTGGAATATTCTATTTCCTCTGTCAGAAAACACAGGTGTGATAATCAATAAAATCCCTGCGCTTCAGTTTCTTTTCACCAGCTACAGTACTGAGTCACTGTGCATGGGGAATGTTGAGAGGAGAAGAGTTGGTAAGACTGAGCACAACTTTCCCTGAGATCAGTGACCTTGCATTATTACCCTCTCTGTCTGTGGCCAGGCTTCCTTACCTCTGGGAAGTGGGAAGGAAGCGAGCATAGTATCAAGTGGGAATTTTCAAATCATGGAGAATGGGATTTGAATCTCAGCTTGTGCCACTTGGTAGCTGGTATTTAACTTATCTGAGCCTCAGTTTCTTCATCTGTAAAAGAGGGATAATAATAACACTCACCTAATAGTTGTGAGGATTCGGTAAATGAAACACTTAGCATAGTGCGTGGGACATAGCAAAGTCAATGAAGAGTCTCTGATGTTAGGACAAGTGGGGCCTGCATAGAGTTCTGAGTACTCCAGGTGTGCTCTCTGTTTCTCATGGTGACCAGTAGAGTCAGACATTAGTAGCTGCTTAGGAAACACTGGATCAAGTCAACTTAGCCTGGGGCTAGAGGAGGTAAGACATCGCGCAAACAATATAGCATATGACATGTAGCATGAGAGGTGCAGACAATACACATTGGAAGAGGAGGTGCCCTCATAGCAGTGATTTGACTCACTGGAGCTCGGTTCAAATCTCATCTCCCCATTGAAACCTTCATCTCCTACCTCTTCTCTGTTTTCTCTTTTCTTTCTTTTTTCTGTTCCAAATCACAACCTCCATTAATGTTTGGGCTACAGAAACCAGGGCGGGGTCTCCAGACACTGGCAGAGTCTACTGTCAGCTCGAGAGGCTCAAATGGGAGGACTTGGCGTGTTGAAATGCCCTTTCACCCCAAGCCCCACCTACCTGGACACCTCCTACACATCTTCTAAGGCTCCTCTGGGAGTTTTCTCCTGACTTCCCTGGACAAACCTTTAAAGGCTGAAAGGGGGAATGTATTTATCAGTATCATAATTATTTGAAAACAGTAAAAACACAAATATCCTTGCATCTCCTTTCATATTTCCTAGTGGTTATGCATCCCCAATAGCCTCTATGTTTCTCTCTTCTCCTTCTCTTCTTTATTATGGCCAGTCTCTTCCTTCTCCTGGTGTAGAATCCCTGGGAGAGGATGGTAAGGAAAAATCAGGGTGTCTAGAAGAAAAAAATAATGTCATTAGTGAGAAGTGATGTTCAGTGTCACAAAGAGTGGGCACATGACTGGACGTGGTGGGAGACAGGTATAGGATAGGAACATTAGTCAGAAGGCACCTCTGATTGCACGTTACACGTGCCTCCGCCAGAGCCCTTACCCCTTTGCTTTGTCATTCGCTGTCTGCATCTCTGTACAGACTTCAGGCTGAGGGCAGATAGGAGTCGTGTTCCTCTTTGAGATGAACCTCAGGCACAGTAAATACCATTGATTCCTCGTGGCCACTAAAGAAGTTCATTGACTTTCCCATTCTAACTGATCTGTCTGCAGATTCTATCCAACTCAGAAATAGGGGCAAAAGCTGGAGAACCCTTGCCTGTTCTGATTGCTCAGAACTCTAAATCAGGGATGACCCTTCGAGCCTGTCACTCTACCCACTGCCTATGTCCCCTCAACCTTTCTTGTGGCTGATACCAAGGTTCACTAAGTGGCTCCCTGGAATTAAGCGAACATGGGAGGCCTATTAAAGAAGGCTGGAAAACAATTCAGGTTTGAAATTTAATCCTTGTACATTTGCTCTTCATTCTTCAGATTCTCAGTGCTATAGCTGTGAGTGACCCAAGCTAAAATTGGCTGATGACGGGTACTAGGAAGTTCCCTTATAAACTTAACCACCTGCACAATTGTGGTCTTTGGAAATGCTTGCATCACCTCCTTCCTACTGGGGTTTGAAATGGCATTGATTAAAAAAAGGTAGCTCTGGGGTCACAGCAAATGATGGTGCATGTCCGTCGTACCTGAAGAGAAAGCCTTGGTGACTTGACCTTTGTCTGTAAGAGAAAGATAAACCCATGGGGAAACTTACTCCTCCTCTGCTTATTCTTCCCTCTGTTCCTTTGTGCTCACTCCGTGGAAGGTACTGTGATAGGTGCTGGGGATAAAAGGGTGAACGATGTTTCCAAAGTTCTTGCGGGTAAATTATCTCTCTGATTGCAGTGACTGCCTAGGCCAGGGCTCAGCAAACTTTTTCTGTAAAGGGTCAGATAGTAAATATTTTAGATTTTATGGGCCATCAGGTCACTGTTGTGACTACTCAGTCCTGCCTTGGTAGCACCAAAGCATCCATAGATAACTCAATCAAATGGTATGGCTGTGTTCCAATAGAACTTTATTTATGGATAATGAAAAGTGAATTTCATGAAATTTTCATGCATCATAAAATATTATTGTTTTGATTTTTTTCAACCATTTACAACTCTAGCAACCATTATTCCTGTGCACTGTTCTAAAAGGGGCAGGGGCATGGGTTTGGCCCTTGAGCCATAGATTTTCCACCCCTGATGTAAGAGATGGTCACTGGTAGGTTAGATGGTGTGTGATTTCTAAGTCAAGCTCCTGTTCAATCAAAGTGGAGATCTAACCACCATCGTAGGAGTAATCTTTGTCTTTTCTTCTTTCCTAGGTCTGTTAATCTCCTGTTCTCCAAAAACCCAAACTCCATAGGTCTTTCTACAAAAAAAGAAATCTTTTATATACTTATGATACCACTGAGAACATCTGGGGACTCATTTTCCTATGAGAAAACAAAAATGACTCTGATGACTATTTGGTCTCTGAAATGGTTTAATTTCGTATTTCTCTTTCCCTAACTCCATACTAGACATTAACATAAAACTCCTTCTGGCTAAATTCCCAATACATTTTCACAGTGAGCATTTTTTGACGTGAAAATTACTAGCGCCCTTGTGGTGTTTATCAGGGATGTGAAATTGTGCAGCTCAGAGGGGTGGAGAACTCAAACTCTGTTTCTGAATTAATGTGTGCTTCTGAGGGTACCTCACTGACAGTTGAGTGCTAGGGATTCATTTCTACAGAGTCCTGAACATCTATTTAGTGTATTGTAATTTCCTTTCTCATTCCACCAGTGAGAGAATATCATTTTCTATTTGCACAAATAAATTAATATGTAACAACTAGTACCTATATCAAATTATATTATTTACACCATCCTTAGGGGTTGGCAACACTTGGGCAAATTATAATGTCTCTTCCTAGTCCCTCCTCCCTCGCTCCCAATTTTTATCCAGGTGAATTCTAGTTACAGTGAGCATTAAGGACACTCTGAAATGGGAACAAGAGTCAGTGCGGGTAAGCACACACGGGGAAGCACCGGCCCTAGTCCTCTTTATGGCTGCACAATAATTAAGTATCTACAGGGCTTCCTTGTTTAAGCTTAAGATGCCACTTTTACATCTCACATCTTCCTTCTTTGACAACCTCTGCCTCTCTCTAGCTGTAGTCATCTGGTCCCCAAACCGGCCTTGGAATCTGAACTATTGAGCTAGGAGGCCCCCACCTCATCCCCCACCAACATATTCCCCCTCCCCGCCCTCCCTCCACACACTGGGATACTGGGAGGCCTCTGGTCTTTCAGATCAGAAAACTCTGACAGTATAGAAAATTCGCCTTCTGCAGCAATTCACAGGAGTTGTAGGAAAAGGAGTTTGTTATTGTTATACACACTCAGGCTTTAGACTCAGACACGGTTGGATTTAGATTATAGTTTTTCCACCTAGCAGCTCTTATAGACTTCAGGCAAAATAATTAACTTCTCTGTGTCTTAGTTCGAATAGGTACAAAACGGAGGAGCGCTGTCTCCTGGAGTAGAGATGTGGGTTAAATGAGATAATGGATACTTAGTAAGGGCTCACTAGAAGGCTGAGGAGAGCACTTAGTAAAGCACTCAATAAAAATGCTACCATTTTGAAGACATTAACAATTTTTTCCCTTCATTTACACCTCAAATGTTTATTGAAGTGCCGTTGGCTTCTAAGAATACAGGAACATAAAATAGAGGAACCGATGTTCAAATAAAAAAGGCAGCCATTGACTATTACGTGAAGCACCAGGGCATGTGTATAAAACCGAGGCACATCCCGGCACTGTGGGCCCCAGAGGTGGGAGTCACCAATAGACTTGGGGACGTCAAAGAAGGTGGTGCTTATGCTGCGTTGAAGGACTAATAAATAGGAGTTTGTCCGGTAGGGAGAGGTGGGAGTGTACTCCCACCAGAGGGATGGCACACGATTTGTTTTGTGAGAGTTTAGGGGAGCAGAGGTGGGGACAGTGGTCACAAGGGAGGCTGAAGAAAGATGCTGGGGACAGATGATGAAAGGCCTTGACTGTCATGCAAAGCAGACTGGGCTCTGACGTGTTCGGTGGGACTTTCTGATGTGTGGGAAAGCCGAAAGCCATGAATGAGGTGACACCCTTCCCGCTTGTAGTGTGGCTGAGTTAGACTAGCGATCCATGTGTCCAACCTGTCATTTCTACATAAGGAACCTGAGATCAGAGATCAAGTCACCCAGCAAAAACCCAACGGAGGAAGAACAGGACTAGGAATAGGCCATGTGAATCCAATGATTTAAAATTCCTCCATACTAAGGCCCTCTCATTACAATCCAGGCTTCTTCGCTAAAGCCTTGCATTCTACGTACTGGATTCAAATGCAACTACAATTCCCGCAGGCTTTATTGAGGAAGACGCTTTACTGAGCATCTTCCCCACCTTCTGAGCGTCAGAATTGTCGGCCTCGCCTGCTGGGAGTGGGGACATCAGCCAGGAGCGAAATCGGAATTTTACAAGGAGGAAATGAACCAATTACAGCGCCTTGCAGATGCAGAAACAAAATAAAAACCCAGAGCAGATTGAAAAGACTTCTTTCTTACCCTTGACCTTGCAATTTAGAGTCTGTTTTACAACTGGGGACCAGCGCATCACACTGTAGCTGCTCCCTTCTCTTCTTACTAGTAGCTTCAGCCACCCCTCGGCCCTTCCCCGGGGCCTAGCAGGAAACACACCAGCCTAAAACGGCTGTGTTCGGGCGTTTTCGGAGTACAGGTGATGGAGAACCCGCGCCCTGGGCAACAGAGCCGGAGCCTGGGTCTCCACCTACACCGGGGCCCAGAAAAAGGGCTAGAAGCCGAGCTTCACTTCCAGCTTCCCCGGGCTCAGTTCCAGTAGCGCCTTGGCTTTCTCCGGCACCCGGGCGCTTGCCTTCTCCCCTCCCTTAGCAACCGGGAGGCTGTGGATACCGCCAGTGGGTGGGGGCTCGGGAGCCTGCGAGTAGCTAGGGCGCAGGGGCGGTGGCAGCCCAGCTCAGGTGCCCCGAGAGCCGGCGACCGCAGTGCGGAGCCACCCTCGAGCGCGGCTGTCGCGGTGCCAGCGTGCGCGGGGCCCCACGCACCCACCCTCCGCACCTGCCGCGGGGTCCAAAAAAGATCCTGCAAAAATGAGCCACTCTCACCCCTCTGGGTAAGTGACAACTGGAGCTTTTCCACGCCGCGGCAGGTGGTGGCTTCAGCCAGAGGCCCCTCCTCCTCCCTCCTGCTGCAGAACGGAGGGGCAAAAGGGGGGATGGGCGCGAGGAGTAAAATAATACGGATTCTGGGTTGCAGAAGGATGGCAAAAGTCCTAGGCTGTGCATTCATTCCTTCCTCCCCTTCCTCTCTTCACCAACGTTCACCCTTTTTGAAATTTTCACACTGGAAGGATTAAAAATGGATGTGAGAAACGCATACATTAAGCAGGGATGTTAGCTGGGACCCAGAGGATCCTGTGGTGTGGAACATGTGTGTTTCGATGCCAAAGTAGCGGCCACCAAAATACACATTCGTTTGGAGATTCGGGAGCGAGATAAATTCTCACTGTGGCGTCCTGCATACAGGGGAAGCGTGCGTTAAGTTAGAGCTGGCGGGGGCTGCATTGTGAGGGGTGCCCCTTACCTGTGGGTTTTTATCCACCCGGTCCCAAAAGGAGCATAGGGGGCCATTAATAGTCTTTTGATCAGGGAAGGTGGTATGACACGGGAAAGGAAGAAGCGAAGGAGTCGTGCGCTTGTGTGTGTACCGGTGATCTCCCCTTGCTTTGGGCAGGGCGACTCTTCAGAAGACATTTTTGGCAATCATTCAATCCATTCTAGAAAGTTAACACAGCCAGTATTGGCTGTTCCCCACCGCCCCCCTGCCCCCCTGCCCCCCTGCCCAACTCCCTCTGATCATCTTGGTCTTTTCACTGGAAGAGTGAATATCCCATTTCTTTCTGAATTGAACAATGCCCTGCATATTAGTTTTTTTAATGATACATCTAGTGGGTAGATAATATCCTAGTCTATCTTGCAACTAACTCGAAGACGTTTTCTTTTTTTAATTGGATTTATTGCACATTTTTAACAGCAGCAAATTAGCAGAGGACAACTTGTTTAAGATCTTTCGGGGTTTGTGGTGTCTGAAATACTGCATTAGTCGCTGTGCTTCGGGTTTATAGTCGCACTTAAAAATTTTATTTTGTAATGACTTCTGTGAGTGTCGTGACATGAACAAAAATGTTTGAAAAAACTAAAGGCATATCAGGCACCACATTGGAAGTCAGTTTCAGAACTTTCTGGAAAATGATGTAGTTAGGACTAAAGAAGGTTCTTTTTTTTTTATCCCTAATTGAATTTAGGTGCCCTAACGCTTTGGTGCTGATCTCCTATGCAGTTTTAGTCAGCCGTGGGCCGCATCGGGTGTCGTTGGCACTGTTTTGCTGCAGCTGCTGTTTGCAGTATGGCCCCATTTGGGAAAATGAAGGTGTCAGTCATGGTTGTCTTCCTGTGTTTTTCAAGTTTTTGGCTAAGTTAGAATCTGATTAGACCATTTAATCGTCTATTTTAAAATGTGGGAAAACCTGTAGCTGCTTATGAAATTGTGCATGATTAAGATTTCAGAAACTGAAGTGAAATTTTTCTGAAGCTCCATTAGTTGCAAGCACATGGGGAAAAGGGAACTCTGTGAGCTGGTGAAAGAGTATGCTTTACGGAACACCCTTCAAGAAAGGTTCCAGGGTCGCGACCATAGTTTTGCACTGTAACTGGAAGCTCCTGGGGAACAGGCACCGTGTCTCATTAATCTTTGTGCCCCCTTTACCAAGGACAAATGTTCTGCATAAAGTAAAGCTCAGCCAATGTTTGTTGAGTGAATGGTATCATCTAGAAGTGGCTGTATTCACGTATGAAAACTGTATCAGAGCTAAACATCCATCAAGTGCATCAGGCTCCAGTCTAACGTTTTACATGAAATTCTTCGTTTAATCTTCGCTTCCACTCCCCGAGGCAGGTTCCAGTCACCCTTATTTTCCACACATGAGGAAAGCGAGGACCGGGAACGTTTTAAGGATCTCACAGGAAGGGGGGGGAGGGCTGGAATGCAAGGCCAGGTGTTCCGGCTTCAGAGCCTGCGGGCAGAACCAGTCAGCTGCGTTGCCTGTGACAGTCAAGAGCCGAGATTTGGGGGAGGCCTAAATGTACAGAGATTCTTACCCAGATCAGACTGACATCGCACAGGTGGCAGCTGCGCGTAAATATCTAGCATTTTAATATACTATTAGAAAATAATTTTGTTGTACCATGTACATGTTCATGTATATATTTTGGTTTTGGCTCATCAAAAATAAATGAAAATAATGAACGTAAGAACTCTAAATGCCTTAAAAGTCACCCAAGGACAAAATTATTCAAATTGCTGAAGTTTTCCCCCAGTATAAGTAGTGATTATTTTTCTTGCCTGTGCTATCATTTGGAAATAATAAAAGTTTCAGTAGCAAATCAAAGGTTTCATTAAAGCTGAGAAGGCTTTTCCATCATTACTGAAGCAGTTTGTACTTATTACATTTGAAGGATAAAGTGGTAATAAAGTGCAGTTGTACAATAGAACAGAAGTTTTAAATCCCTAAAATCCCACCAATCAGTGAGCGATGTCCTGATGCTTTCCGTTGGGATTTCCTTTTGAGTTCCACTGCTTGCTGGATTACAGCATGGAACACAACATAAGAACTGCAAAGGGCCTGTGCTGGCTTTGTTCAGATAGAGTTTGGAGTAAATAAAAATAGTCTTAAAAACTTCCACCACAGATTATAACAAAGACTTTGAATCTGAGCTGCATTGTAATTGGGGGGAAGCCAAGTATAAGACTCCATTTCTAGCATTGTCATCTCCGATAACATTGTTGTAGAGTGGAGAATTTCAATCAGTAATCTCTTTGGTTTGCTCAATCTCACCCCGAGTTGCTATTTGTTTGTGGGTCGTACACTAGTCCTAGAGATTCAATGGCAATTTTATACCTTCAGCCATTCATGGCAATAAAATGATATGGCTCTTTTGGCTCCTTGAAAGGTTCATCTCGGAATCCTTGACTCTTTTAAGTAGAGATGGTCACACTTGTTTGTAAATTTGCTTTGAGGAATGAGAAGAATGGGGAATATCATCATTTATGACAACATAAAACCGCACAAGATGTTGTATGTTTGGAAAGATTCTGCCAAGGTTTAGAAGCATTTTTTGTGTGTCGACTTATTAATTTATACTCTTTTAACGTACAGAAGTGTTTCTGTAGTGACAATATACTGAAGTGTGGTACATAAAGAATCAACACAGCCTTAGCACTCCCCGATGACTCAGCCCTTCATCAAAAGCGAAGCAGTGACTGCTGTAAGTAAAATTGTCAGTTTTTAGATAATGAAGACGTACATCCAGAAGTGACAAAATAATCACAGGTCCACCATGTTATTTGCAATGGGATTGTCCATTGCACTTTGTCTCTGCCTTTCTCATTAGCCAACAGTGTAGCACTCTGAATGTGTGTAGCAGCATTCCAGTGTGTGCTCGCCACTCCCTCCCACCACTACAATATGTCACACAGCACTTCAGACTTGAAGTCGTGAAATATTTGAATCCAAACTGAATAGTTCCTGTTCAAACTCCTGCTAAATATTGGCAACTTAATTTCAAGGAGTTAATTGTTTGTGGTTAAATGAAGCAAATTGAATGGAGTCATCTTTTTTTACTTCCTTCCTTCACATTTTTGTTGAGATTCTGCTCTTTTGTTTTTATAGATGGGATGTCTTCTCCTAACCTTTTGCATAGCAGTCCTGTTCCTATAAGCAGATGGGAATGAAAAGAGATTTGTTATACAATGCCACTCAAATCTTTGAATTCCTTCGGAGTTAAAGCCAAACCCACATAGTGATCTGTCTCCAAAAACGTTTTCAGTGATCTTTCAAACAGCACTTAGGTCCTCCTTGAATTGTTTAGAAAGCAAAGGATTGGGAACAAAGGGTTGCAGTCCTGCTTGTCGCCCAGTCATGAAAGTGATTTGTTGCATCAACATCTGTACAATGCTTCAGATTGTCCTCGTGTTTATCAGGTGCCTTTCTAAGTCCAGTGCACCCCAATAAGACACCAGATGGTGTCTGGTGTGCCTTTCTAGTGTGAAAACAGAAAGATAAAAGAGAAGGGAGAGGTCATCGTGACTGGAAGTAGATTTTTCAGGTAGATCAGTCTTAGGAGCATGTGGAGGAAACCTGAGGGTCTAAAAATTGATTCCCTTAAAAGTGTCCTTGCCTGGGTTCCCATAGGAAAGGCTTTGGGGAGCCCCAGTAGTACCCTATCCCACTTAGTGAACATCCGGTTTGGAGAACATGTGCTGTCAGATACAGTCTGCTGTAGCATCATTCCTCTCTCTTGTGTTTGCTTTTCTTTTTTCTTTTTTGTCCATCGAAGTATTTTATTTGCATTATGTGTTTCGTCCTTAGGAAAAGAGCCCCAGAATTTTCCCTCCTATTGGTTTTCATCTTGCTCCTTCGTGGTCCTTGATGCCCGCTGGGGTTGGGGGGAGTGGAAACTTCCCCAACCTATTTTAGTTGTAAATAACTATGTGACACTTTTTCAGGGGATGAGAAAATAAAACTTCTCTGACTCAGTTTTCAATCCAAAAATCAGCCTCAAATAATCAACCTGGGGCTTATGTATTTTGGGGACTTTATGTTTCCATTGATATAATTTTCATTGAAAACCTTAGATTCTGGGAGATAATATTGCAATTAAATTTTAAATTTTAGTTAGTAGTTTTGGTGTAGACCAACAGAAGTTGTATGCAGATTGGATTATTGGATCTTTCCCTCCAATGGCTTACTCACTTCTCCATACAAATAGTTGAAAATGGTGTGTGCTTTGGAATGATTTCATTATGTCCATCATTTGAAAATAAGCTGTCAAATAAAGTGAGGGTAAAATTTGTAAAAAAGAAAAAAACTAGGATTCATATTGGTTTAATAAAACCAATAATATTCATATTGGCTTGCAAATATCTTTTCACTTTTCCCTAAACTTGAAATCCCAAATGATATGAGTATGATTTATATTTAAAAAAGAAAAAAGGATAAAGAGGACAATTAATGAAGTCACATTCAAAGTTAAACCTGTGACAACTACAAATAAAGTAATGTGTGGACCTATATTTATGCTTTCCATTAAACTACTTAAAATAAATATATTTATATAGAGTTAGCTCATTAACTTAATTTTTCAGTTAAATGACCCATTGCCAGTCCTGATCACTTTGAAGAAGCCTGGAGCAGTGCCCTCAAGGGAAAATTAATTGTTTTAGTGTGTAGATACTGCATTTTGATTTTCGTTTAGTTCCTTGCTTTGGCCTTGCTCCATGGCTCTCAAACTTCAGCGTGCAAAGAATTACTGTATACAGTGGTAGACCCCAAAGCAGGAGTATTGTACTTTATGCGTTAAATTAATGATTGTTAAAGATATTTTTGACCATGTGGTATATTTGTATTTTGCACTGACTGAAAAATCTACCCAGATGTGAACCAGGACTCCATTATACCCCTGGCTTCCCGCTGAGCAGGGACTACTGTGTTCTTTCACCAGCCTAAGGCTCTAAGTCAGCCTCTTCTTGCAAATGTCCCAGTTAGGGAACGAGAACATGGACGGCAATGTGGCTGCATATTGTTATATCAGAAAACACATCTGGGCTTAAGTAATTTACCTGAGAGCTCGCCTCTCTGGATTAATGTTTTTCTGGAGAAAAAGACAAAGGATGTGACAAATTCAACAGACCCAGCTTGAAAAATCGTTTTTACCAAAATTCCATCTCGAGTACTAGGATTTGAGAATTGTTGTCAAGCCATTGCTTTTATAGTGAAATATAAAAACATACAAAAGCCACACAAACATATAAGAAAGATACTTTAAAAGTGAAGAACATTTTAAAGTGTGGATGTATGACTCTGGATTCCTGAACAGTTTCTTGTTTTGTTCCAGGTCTCCTTTCACTCTCAATCTTAGTTCCTGTCTCTTTCGTGTAGTTAACTCTGGTGTGTGGGCAGATCACTATGAAGTGCAATTTCTTCTTCTTCCCCATGCTCTGGGGACTTTCACTGGAGAGCTTCACTAACCTCTATTCATCCATCCTAGCCATGTACACGAATGTGGTAAGATCCTGAAGCTACCTGTCCCTCTTTTTGATAGATCACCAATTACTCTTTTCTGTTTGCCAGATCAGATAATTGAGAATCAAAGTGTAGCAGCTTGGGTTTCCTTCTACTCATGGATCGTGTACTTTGTTCCTTCTGTATAAATCCACGCCACATACTTAAATTGGTCACATTTCTGGTCATATCTATGATACAGGCTGAATGGTGCCACCCCCCCACTCCAGTTCATATGTTAAAGCCCTAATTCCCAGTACCTCAAAGAGGACTCTACTTGGAGGTCTTTAAAGAGGTAGTTAAGGTTAAAAGGGGTCAGTAGGCTGGGCCCTAATATGACTGGTGTCCTTAAAAGAAGAAGAGATTAAGACCTACATACATAGAGAGAGAAGACCCCTGTGATCATAGAGGAAGATGGCCATCTGGAAACCAAAGAGAAATGCCTGGCACGGATCCTTCCTTCAGAAGAAACTAATCCTGCTGACACCTTAATTTCGGACTTCTAGCCTCCAGACCTGTGAGATGATAAATTTCTGTTGTTTAAACCACCCAGTCTGTGATACGTCGTTAGGGCAGCCCTAGCACAGTAGTACAACCCATTTGCAACTGCTGATGCTCTTTATTACTTGGTCCTGCAAAAGCTGAAGATGGTCTTTATGGGAAATGCAGAGTCATTGAAAATAAATGATTTAAGAATATGAGGGTCATGGGGAGTGGAGATTGGAAGCCAAAACTTCAAAAGGGAGATAAAAATCAAAACAAACAGAAAATATAATTAAAGGACTAGTGAGGAAAAGTAATTAAGACAGTAAGTCAATGATCTCTACTAGTAAGTATTGAGCTTTTCTTTTGTTAAGTCTGATTAGTAATCAAATTGCTCCCCATCTCTCAGTGTGAGACACCAGTTGGGATAGAAAACTGGACGTTTTTAACTGGTGCTCCATTTTTTATTTTCTTCTAATAGTAACAAACACTTATAAATTAATGAGACTTCTTAGGGCAAAATATTGAATCAAGGAAAGAAACAGCAGGGAACTAAACAGGCGATATAAATTGCACATAGTAGTTATTAAACAGCATTAAAAACTAAGGATTTTCAATGGAATTGAATCATACTGTTTTATAGTAGCAGTTAATTTGGCATTCTCTATATGCCATGGATTGTAATATTTTATATTTGTGAATATTATGTGGCTTTCATATTAAGAACTTGTTTGTCTTCATAGCTTGCTTCAAGGTATTTATAATAATATTGTTTGTGTTGTTTAGATTCAAATAAAAATAATCTTCTATAAATTAGAATAATAGACTTGGAAAGGATCTCAAATCTCTGGGTACTATGGATACAAGTGGTCTTCTATTTTCCTCCTATTACTTATCTATATTTCAAAATTTTTCTATTTCAAGCAGAAAAATACAAAGAGGAAAATAAACTTGACATCCTACCACCCATAACTTATCGTAGTATTTTTGTCATTTTCTTTCTTTTCCATTTTCTTCTGGATTATTCATATTTTTAAAGCTATGTTAGTGAAGGAACATTGTTTGAAAAGGTGTTTCTAAGATACATTGTTTTAAAAGACACACCAGTAGGCACCACGTAGGCACTTCCCTCCTGTTACTCCAGTCGTCTTTGTATTTCCCTTACACCCTGCAAAGCCTTTGGTAGGGGTGACCACACCTCTCTACATGTTTTGCTCCTCTCTGCGTCTTCAGGGCAATGACCTGTACTTAGCTCGATAATTGCTGACCTGTGTCTCCTATCTTAGTGAGACAGATGTCCCAAAAGTGAATTTTTTGCTCATTTATTCAATTAATATGCACTGAGTGCCCTCTTTTGCTAGTTTCACCAAGCTACCATATTAAGCACTTACTCTGTCTTCCAGAAATTCATTTGAGTTCTTGAAGTTTTTGAAAAAACTTGAATAGTGAGTGTTTATAAATGGTATCCAATGTCTCTGACCTTTATTTAGTTTTGCTGTCCTTGGGTAGCAAGGTGATGGTATCAATTAGGAATATGTTCAATTGCAAGTAACAGAAAACCAAACAAAGAGTGGTATAAGCCATAACAGCAGTTATTATGAAGGGGACCCCCCAAAACAGGAATTACCTTCTGGAGGGCAGGCCCCTTGTAATATAAGCTTCCCCCACTAAGTGAGACTTCTAGGAACTCATCCGTACCAGTGTACCAGCTGGTGTTGTTGTAAGAGGCTGTATTTGGCTTCAGTGAAAATTTCAATGCACTTGTCCACTTCATGATGGGTGATTTAGAGTGCACCTGCCCACACCACTCTGAATGTTCAGCAGTTTTTGAACAAAAATGGCATGACCTCCATGCCCCACCCTCCCTATTCGCCCAATCTTGCCCTGAGAGACTTTTTTTTTGGTTTCCCTGGATAAACAAAGTCCTCAAAGGGAAATGTTTTAGGAAGAGATGAAAAAAACAACAACAGCTGAAGCATTAAAAGGCATCAAAATGGACCAGTTAAAAAACTTTTGAACAGTGGAATAAAGACTCAACAGGTGAATTGCTTCAAATGGAGAGACCTTTGAAGATGAATGAAGTTTAAACATGTAAGAATAAATATTCAATTTTTTGTAAATAAATTCTGAGATTTTGGTGTCTCCTCCCTTGTATTTATTTCACAAGTAGTCTGGAGGTAGGTGATTCTATTTTTTGTCATATTTCACCACAATTCATAAGGATTTACATGAAATTATCACTGGTAAATTCTTTATTCCTACAAATTCTTTTTTCCTCTAAAACTTGAGACTTGGAGCTTTGACCTAGACTGGAATCTTCGAGAATAGGAAGTGGATGAAGCTAATTTCAGACTTCAGTCTGTGAAGAGGGATTCTGAGGTTCCAGTCCTTGGTGAAGAGATTGTCTCAGGGAAGAAAAACAAAAGAAAAATGTGACGTTTCAGAGCCAAATGCAAGAGCACAGAGCAGGAACCAGATCCCAAAGTCCAATGACAGGGCACAGGGGAGCTCAGCACAGAAGCTGGGAGACGGAGCCCAAGGACATTAGAAATTATAGTGAGAAGTGGGGACAGAAACAGCAGTTCAAAGGGGGACATGATCAGCAGTTTGAAGTGTCTGAAAGATTGAAACTGTCTGAAAACTGTCTCATTTCTTTTTCTTCTAAATGAAATAGAATGAAATTCCAAAGGCAAATCAGTATTCCATTAAAAATTATGAGACAGGCATGCTATAATGGAAAGACTGATATTTTTGGAGTCAGAAAGACATACATTTGAATCTCAGTTTTGCCTTATGTTAACTTAGGGAAGTTGATTTCTCTGTGCCTTACTTTACTCTTTCAAAAATGGGGGTAATAGATACCCTTCTTGTAGAAACATTGGCATATATTAGAGAATCACTGAATGACAGCTATTGTATATTTATTTTGAAATTTGTGCAAAGAATATGTTCCTTAAGTTTTTAAAAAAGTTTTCTTCCTAGTTTTATTATTCCAGCTTTATTGAGATACTATTGACAGATAACACTGTTTTAGTTTAAGATATACACTGTGATGCTTTTATTATATACATATATGAGGTCTGTTAGGAAAAAGTTTAGCCATTGTTACTATAACAAGAATAGTTTGCACAACACTGATGTAACCTGGCAGCCAAGGAGAGTAAACTGCAATGCTCAAGTGTGAACAATGATGACTTCACTGTACTAGTCAGTGGAGGCAGTAGATGCCTTTGAGTGAGCATGCGTACCGTGTGGTTGTCACTTTCTAAATGACTGAGCAAGCAGAGCAGCAAATCTGGATCCAATTTTGCATTAAGCTTGAACATTCCTCTGCAGAAACTATTGAGATGATTCAAAAGGCTGTAGCTATGGGCAACTGGTGATTGGCAGCTTTGTCATGACAATGTGCCCACTCATGCATCACATCTTGTGCAGAGTTTTTTGGCAAAACATCAAATCAGCCAGGTTACTTAGCCTTCCTACAGCCCAGATTTGGCACCCTGCAACTTCTGGCTTTTCCCAAAACTAAAATCACCTTTGAAAAAGAAAAGATTTCATACCATCAGTAAGATTCAGGAAAATATTATGGGGCCATTGATAGTGACTGGGAGAATTGTGTGAGGTTCCAAGGTGCCTTAGTGCACTCAGATGCATATTAATGGAATAAATTAATTGAATGAATTAATTGTAAATTTTACATTTACATTTTCTTCAAGATGTAAGATTCTGAAATCTCCAAAGAAGAACTTGGACACCCACACCATGTAGTATAGGGCGCTCAGCAACCGTAGTGCAACTGGGCCCATGGCCTCCCCATGCACCGCTTTCCCATCGGCTCATCTGTGAACACGCAGACCCATCCTGCCAGCAGTCAGCACCATTGGAGGCTAGTTTCGGTTTTACTTCAAGCCCTGATATTACGGCTGTAAATAAAATAATATTAAAGTTCTCATCTGGCTGCATCATTAGAATAAGCTGAGAGAAATTGTAAATCAATATTTAGCATAATTGCTGAGAACTGGCAGGTTTGGATGCAAATAAAAAAGAATGAAGAATGTAATATAAAATCGTTTATAGGATACCAATTCGGTCACCATCTACAAAGTGGCAGGCTTGTGGTCTAATTTTAGTTGGCAAAGAGTTTTCTTACAGGGGGCTGGTAAATAATTGACCCCAATGTGAATTGCTCTTCTGTACTGGTCTTTCTTCAAGTTTCCTGAAAAGGCTATTTTTTTTCCTGCCTCCATGGAATTTTTTCCTTCTAATGCAACTCCATAGTACACTGCAAAGGCTCTGTGTGACAAAAACAGAACAGCAAAACTGACATTGTCCGTGTGGTCACCACACTCTGAGCATTCTGCACTTAAAAGGGGCCAACATATTTAATGGATGCTTTTGAACCTCTTTTGTTATAGATTGTTTTCAGTTATTATCCTGAAGCAGAAGAAAGGTTATGATCCTTACGCTTAGATTTTTTAAAAAGTATGTGTCAAGGAATTGGACCAATATAATTTGTTTCCATTAACTGCTTTAGTCATTCATTCCACACATATTGGCTGTTTGCTGTGATCCTGGCTCCATTCTGTACCTTATGAGAGGGACACAGGGGAGAACCTTATTGAGTCAAAAGGAGAGGTTAAGCATGGATGAAAGTTCTGGTGGGAGGTAGTGAGATGAGGACCCTAGGAAAGGGAGAAAGTTCTATGGGAGCTACTTGGCATTGTTTCTGAGGCCTTGCATCTGACTTTACAGATGCACCATGCCTACTTTCAGAACCCCGGTTTCCTGAATATAAAACGAGGAAGCTGGCTCGACCTTATGTGGTCACTTCCACGTGTGAATTTCTGTAATCCAATGATTATCCACTTCGGGAAGCAGTCACAACATTTTATGTCACGGGGATAATGGTAACGGGAGGAAGATTGAACTCCTTCCTCAGCGTCCTCCATCTTGTAAGGGGTAGAAGCAGAATTCGACCTCAAGCCTTCTGGCTTCAAATCCCATCCTTTTTTTATTTCATCAAATTTACTTTGGGCAGGAGGTGTTTGATATAGATTTATTTGCCTTTAATTATGAGGAAATTGTTACCTCTTAAGAATTAAGGTCTCTGATCCCATATTTCCTAAATTTTGTTTCTCATCAATAATAATAGTTTTTAGTGATGGAAAGCTAAAGTTCAATTTTTCTTTATTTTTTCCTGGTTATTAATGATGCTTTCAGATATTTTATTTGGGGAATTTATTTCAATTTAGATTTTATTAACTTCGCTAAGAGTCTTACTGAGATTCAAAACCTTAGGTTTGGTTGGGTGGCTGGAGTGTGATGAGTTTCTCCTTACAGCCAGAATTCGTGGGCCCTTGCAAATCTTTTCCGATGCACAGTGAAAGAGGTATTTGGGTCGAGGATGGAACTGCATTCCCTGTGAACTGTGGCACGAAGGCAGTCAAACCACAGTAACCTGTGATTTGTTTAACTTGCTTTCCCAACACAAGTACTTGTGGCAGAAACTTTTGCCTGTCTGCTTTTGCTAGAAGCCTGCCTTGGTAGTGGAGGTTTGGTGTAGGCTTTCCTTGAACAGAATCAAACTCTCTACAAATTGCAGATTTAGTGACCTCTGAGATGCAAAGCACCTCTCGATCAGGCTTTTCATCCTTTGTAATAAAACTATGCTCACTCACCTAAGTCTCTTGATTCTGTTAAGCATAAAATGGTGTACTCAGTTTTTCCAGATTGGTAGGTGAGTTGAAAGTTGTTGTTTGTGGTAATGTAGAGAGATATCTTGCATAAAATTTCTTGATTGAAATGCTATTGAATAATGTCCATGTATTTGCCAGTGTCCTTGTGTTCTTTTTCTTAGGGATAGGGAAGAGTTGCACGTGTATACTTGAGCCCCTTTGGTCAAATGTTGTGTACAAGATTAATTCCTGGACTAAAGGTATTTAAAGCACATTTCTGTATGTTGACTCATGTAATGACTCATCTGATTTGTCCCCTGTGATATGTCTTGACACTTACCTTCCAAATCCAGTCAGTAGTGTGCTGGTAAACTTGCTTTTTGTCACGTTTGCCAATTTTGGAGGTGCAAATACTCCCATGATGGCCAATTGTGAGCTAACAATGGCTTGAAAAATTCCTAAAAATTCTAACAATGATCTCATGGGAGTCAGGATGAGCCAGTTCCAAAACACCACTGTTAGTGCTTTTTAAGTACATTTCTGTATGCTTTCTAATTGTTTTATGTATAAAATCTTTCTCCCTAATCTAATTTTGAGGCTTTTATTAGTAAGGAACCTGCCATATTCTTGTATATACCTTTTTTTTCTTCCCCAGGCATGTGTGTATACATGCAGTAGCAAACATGCATGGTGACCTCTTTCATCAGAACTAAGGTAGTTAGTTTCACATTTTATATTACTAAAATCATTTGCAGCTGACAATCAATGGCATACCATAGGGTAACTGGCAAAAATTTCTTCTCAGTGTTTCATACAATTATTTGAAATTAATGAAATATGTTAAATGTTGAGTAAGTGGTATTTCACATGAATACAATTACATACTATGTACTAATTTATGTTCTCATATACTAGATAAAGTAAGTTACCTTTATAATCATGTCCTTATGAGAAAAATGTACCGTATTTTGCTATGTATAATGTGCACTTTTTTGCCCAAAGTTTTGAGGCAAAAATAAGGATATGCATTATAATGGGTACAATAATCCCATGTATAATGCACACAAAATGTGGGAGCACATCATACATGACAAAATACGGTAAATTGCTTGAAATGCTTCCCGTGTACCTCTATTTCATTTGTTTCAGTGATCACATTTGACACCTCAAAATTAGAACAGCAAGGTAGGCTCCAAATTGTTTTGTACACCTGGGTGTGGTTTTAGAACTGTGTTTCTGCCCTAGCCAGTGTGGTTCAGTGTATTGAGCTCTGGCCTGTGAACAAAAAGGTTGCTGGTTCAATTCCCAGTCAGGGCACATATCTGGGTTGCAGGCCAGGTCTCCAGTGGGGAGCATGCAAGAGGCAACCACACATTGATGTTTCTCTCCCTCTCTCTCTCTCCCTACCCCTCTATCTAAAAGTAAATAAGTAAAATCTTTTTAAAAATAAAAATACAACTGCCTTTCTCTGTCTGGGAAGTGTCTTTTTGGAAAGCGGGGGTCACTGGCATGATTGAGCACTAGACAATATATGTTACAGCCCACTAGCCATTGCACTCAGTGCCCAGTGTTTCTGCTCCCTGTGTCTGGCCCATAAGAAAACCCTTAGGGAAGACGAAACAGCGGCCTCTCAAAGATGTCCATGTTGTGATCCTCAGAACATGTGACTGCGTTATTTTACATAGCAAGGTGCATAAATTGCAGATAGAAATTAACCTTGCTAATCAGCTGACCTTTAAATAAGATTACCTTGAATTAGTCAGGATGGACCCAAGTAATCACAGCAGTCCCTAAATGAGGAAGAGGGAGGCAAAAGAGCCAGAGCCAGAGAGAGGGCATTGCGAGAAAGACGCCCTGCCGTTGCTGGCTTTGGGATGGGAGAGGGCCAGAAGCCAAGGCAGGTGGGCAGCCTCTGGAGTGTGAGAAGGGAAAGAAAAGGACTTCTTCCTTAGAGCCCCATCAGGAAGGCAGCCCTGTTGCCACCTTGATTTTAGCCCAGTGAGCCCCGTCTGGTCTTCCTGTCCTCCAGAATCGTGGGGTAAGAAATTTGTGTCTGCTGCTGCTAACATGGGATGCTTTCACACAGCAGCAGTAAATAGTAAACTACACAAACTTTGTTAATTAAAATAGGCGAAGTCACAATTTGACCTAAATAAAACTGGTTATGTCAACAATTATTTTTTATATTCTCTCTGAGCAAGTTTGCTAAGGAAATTTGTAGAGTAGAGCAGGTTGTAGAAATGTATATATATTTAAGAGTAAGAAGATCTAAAGATTTCAGTACATTGTTTTTATGCTAATGTTATGGCTAATTAGAAATGGAAGTTAGATATTTGTTAGTTTTTGTCTGTAAGAAACCTCATTTAAAATTTATCTATATACTAGGTAGCATGACATTTATTTCCCTGAGAGTATTTTGTATTTCATATTTTCCCATCATTATGGATTTCTTATATATTTTGTATATGAATTCTTTATCAAATATATGGTTTGCGAGGGGACTTTTAAAGGTGATTCTAGTGATTGCTCAGGAAGAAAAGAGAGTGGAGGGAAATCTTCCTCTTCTGAGAGAATGCATAAATAATCACGTGCAGAATGTTTGGGGCAGGTAGAAGAATCGAGGCAGAGGGAAGTTCGGTTCTTTGCTCCCAGGAACAGATGCAGCAGTGGTGGAGACAGGACTGACATGGAGCTGGGGCGTTAACCTCTACCCCTTGCCCTCCACAAGGGCAGGCAGTGTGGGGACAGGCAGCGCTGGGAGAGGAGGTTGGGGTTCAAGATGGCGGCTAGCCAGAAGAACTATGACCTGTCATACCTTACCTCAGGTTTCCCTAGGACTGACTTAACATTAAAGAATAATCTTGTGTTTGGAGCTTTTCCATTTTAGGAAGAGGGAAGATCTGTAATAGCCATAATGTACATTCCAGGGACTTAGAAGAAAACAAATCAAAGTTTGTATGTGGAAGTTCTTAGTGATGCGCAGAATGGGATTGGGACATTACACTCCTTTCCCAGCTTAGGGCCAAGTGTCTGACATCAGGACACTTGGACACTCTCAGGAGCTATTTATGAATGAATTGTCCCATAACACAGGAAGAAATCAATCACACACATTCTTTTTCAGCTCCCCGCTAGACTGGGAACTCCTCGGTGAAGGATCTGTGCCATCTCTGTGTCCTTATAGAATGCTGTGAAAATAGTACTTAGTACACATAGGGGATTGATATTTCAGTGCCTCTCCTTCTAGTTGGGGTTCTTATGGGGTAGACACCATCTCTGTGGGGGCAGATGGAGGGTTTGATAGGAATCGCTGACTGCCTTACTTCAGAGCCCCATTTCTATATTCAACATGGTGGGAGGCAGGGTTACGAGGCTAAGTGCTGAGAGGCTGCAGCTGGGAAGGCAGCCCCCTCAGTGACTCAGCAGCCACAGCCCGAATCCTCTGGCACCACAGGGATTGGGGCTGTGCATTTGTTCCCTGGAGGACTTTTCCCCAGGCGTTGGGCCAGAAATTGGGTCATTCTCCATCCAGAGAACAGTGGGTAAGTAAATAGTCGCATCCATCTCATAAAGAAGCCAGCGAGTTAGACTGCTCTGGCCAGTTAGTTGTGGGACTTGTGAATAGCATGGACTTCGAGTGCCTTGGTCACAGTGGCCTGGTGCACGCAGTTGCTGATCCTGTGGATGGCAGCAGGAGAGGGTGGCAGGATTGAGGCAGTGTGACCAGCAAGTGCAGCTTTGATGACAGATTCGAAAGTGAGTTACAGAGGGAGTGGAGTGCCCAAGGTGCAACTCAGTCACCAAGCCCAGGGCAAGGTGACCTCATCTGGCCCAGGGTTAAACGGAGTGCAGATAAGAAAAGAAAAGAGTGGAGGGTGGGAGGAAGAAGAACAGTGGCAGGGAATGGAGAAGACAAAGATAGAAACACCAGAAAAGGTCTAAGTTTGTGACTGGGTCAGGAAAGCTCTTGAAACTGAACAAATGCAAGGGAGGTGACAAGCCCATGCCCAGCGACGTGAAGAGGAGCAACCGGGAAGGATCAGATGGACCACAGGGTGACTCAGACACAGGAGCACTCCCGTCTCCTGGGAAGGAGCATTGATGGTCAGAACAGGTGTGGCATTTATGTGGATACGGTGGAAATGTTAGCTGCTATGACAGAATACCACGCATTGGGTGGCTTAACAACAGAAATCCATTCCTCAGAGTTCTGGCGGCTGGTAAATTCAAGATTAAAGTGCCAGAAGATGCTGTATCTGGGAAGGACCCGCTCCCTGCTTCACAGAGACCCAATTCCTTGTTGGCCATTTCACATGGGGGCAGGAACAAGAGAGCTCTGGGGGATCTCTCTTATAAGAGCACTAATCCCAACCATGAAGGTTCCACCCACCCTCATGACCTCATCACCTCCCAAAGGCTCCACCTCCCGATACCATCACACTGGGGGTTAGAATTTCAACATACAAGTTTTTTTTTGGGGGGGGGGCAAACATTTAGCCTATAACAACCATTTTACTAAGTCTGTATATAATTCACTGTAGTACAATTTCTTGTTAACAAACAATCCATTAATCTGAAGTTTCAGTTACAAATAATTCAGGCATCATCTGATAAAGAAACAATGCCCGGGTCGATCCAGCCAGTTATTGTTCCTCAAGTTTTGTGATGACAGTCTTGCACGGAGTCGCTTCACCAATGGCATCCCAGCCTGGACCCTCAACTGTTCCGAAATAGGGATAGGCATGAAAGCAGATGTGTGCAAAGTTTTCAACTGAACTGAATCCTTTGGACCTTTCAGTAAGAGAGCAGGGGCATTGCACCCACATGTTCATTTAGTAGGAGCTGAGAGGGCAGACTTAAAATGAGGTGTGTGTTAAAGCTGGCTAAGCATTGCTATTAAAACCTAAATATTAAAAATGTTACAAAGTATGGATTAAAAGAAGGGCATATTTTATCAGTTAATAGGGAAATCAAGGTCCATATAATCCCATCTTTTTTTACCCTACTTCATTTAATCAGGTTTTAGCACTGACAGCTATTCCAAAACCATTCTTAAAAAAAAGAACAAAAAACCTCCCCAAACCCCTGGAGCCAGAAAAACAGACAAAAGGCTATGTATGCTATCACTCTAATGATTTATCTTAAGAGTCTGTGAACTGTGGAGTCATGATTGTTAGGTCTGAGAGACACCTGCTCACCTTTCTGAAATGAGTTCCTGAGAAGATATTCCGAGATTCAGAAAGGGTAAGGGATACAATGTTGACCTTTTGGAGACAGGAAACCTTTGATGAACTATAGGACACCAAGACAGTTCATTTAAAAGATAGTTTCAAAGCATTATCAGGGCTAGTTTTGTACATGCATTACTGAAGCCCTTGGGTTGTCTTTTTACATAACCCAGTGAAATAATGGTTTCCATACTTGTTCATGTATCTGCAATCCTCATGTGGCATCTTGCCTTCTGGGCTTTGTAACTGCTTTTCAGTTTCTTTTGTGCACAAAATTAAAATTTCCTTACCATTTGACAGCATGAAACTTTCCTGAGAGGGGCGTTAAAGAGAGAAGAGATAGGAAAAGGTTGTGATTCCAACTCTGTGTAATTAAGGCAGCACAAACAGCTCAGAGCTGCTAATGGCATTTACTCGATTGTCTATACGAGTCCCTCCCTGTTCTAGTCTTTGAATAAGTTAAGGAACAGCTGCATAAAAAATGTACAGATTGTGAATCATTGTTACAGGTAACAGGATAAGCATAAGGATAAGCATCTCCTTAAAGACAGCTTTCCGTTAGGGCTGTGTTTGGGCTTGCGAGCTCTTGTTCTCTGCCCATTTCTGTCTCTGCATATACATACACTCATGTTTCTATATGTAGGTATATGAACATACATGGTTGCATACATGTATACAGACATGCATATGTGAACATGTTTTTTGTCAAGTAATACTATGTAATAAAGTATAGGTTAAAACAGAAAAATAGCATCAAACTTTTATTTACAGTCGTAGATTGACCATCTACCAACGTGTAGCTTATAATCAAGGAACCGGTTTGTCCCCTATTAACTCTTAAAATAAAAGACCCTAAAAATCCAAAGTAATGAGTGATTTTTTTTTTTTTTGGTTCTGAATGAGAAATTTCTAGATACATATAAGGAAGCTAAAATTTCTAAACTGCTGAGCTTAAACTTAGAGAGAAATTTATACCAGCGAGAATGAGTCCCAAACAACATGGTGCCTTCATTTATTGAACACATCATGATTTAGGCACACAGTACATAACATCAATAGGAATGCCAAGAATAATGCACCACCTCACCTTGAAATCTAGTCTCAGAAGTGACTGAGAAATAAACAATAACACATTGTGTGATGTGTAATGCAACTCAAGGGCATAGGGAAGTGGAGTAGAAGGTACTGTGTAGCACACCCAGAGTGTGTCAGGAAATGTTTCCTAGGAGGAGGGATGCTTTTGCATCACAGGTATTGGCCACTAGCCAGCAGGGGAGAGACAGTCCTTTGCAATGGAGCGACTGTGCACTGTCTCCTGAAGACATGAACAAACATGTTGAAGAAGTGCAGGTAAGTATGAGTTAGCGCGTAGGGTGTAACAGGAGAATGAAACATCCCCTGAAGGACCCCTACCTTTCTCATCAGACTTCCTCCATGAAGCCATTCCTGACAACTGGTGCTCTCCTGCTCCAATGTTTTACACATTTCTATTGTTGGATGTTTTGACACCAATTTAATTGTTCATATCTGATTTTCATACTTGTCTTCAGGATAAACAATGTCAGGACTAGCTCCCAGTTCTTATCATAAAACCCAGAGAACAGTAGATCTCACTAGCACGTATTTATTAACCATGCACACGAATGGCTGGCTGGCTGGCTGAATGAGGTTATGGGCAGTTTGGGGAGGAGAAAGTCAAGAGTTGCCTTGGTTATCAAGAGCACTTCATAAAACCTTAATGGTTTCATTTTTCTGTTTCAGATTACTTGCAGCATATAATAGTCTCACCGACAAACACCTGGCTGGATATTTTAACAATACAAGGATAAGGCGGCATCTCCTAAGATCAGGGCTGGTAAGACTGGTTTCCTTTCTGCCCGCCCTTTTGTTTCACTAAGTCCAATAATTCTCTCCCTTTTTGGTTTCCTCTTTGAACTAATTAGTGACATCTCCCCCGACCTCCATTTCAGAAAAACTGCTTCCTTTCCAAAGCTCTGATTTATCCTTTTGAGGCTGTGTTTCAGAAGAGAGGAAAGGAGGGCACAATGATTACTAAGGCAACTGATGAATTATTGAGGAAAAACCCTGAGTTTCCAACATCATATTTCACTTCTTTGTCTATTCACTCATTTATTCAACATGCTTACTGACAGAGTTTATGGACCAAGAATATTAAGGATTAAGGATAGAAAGGACTTTACTGTCTTTAGGAAAATATATATATATATATTGTTTTTAATAATCACAGAATCTGGTGTGTAAGACATAAACAGTTCAAAATTTCTCTTTGGATTTTTAAAAAGTTTCATTTTCTGGGATGGTTTATTGACACATTAATGTATTTTGCTAGCTCCAAATGATCATTTCTACAAAGTTTTTATTCCTTTCAATGTAATGTGAAAACCTTTAAAAAATACTATAGCTTTCCCTTGCAAGAAATGGGTATAGTTATAGAAAGTGTGACTAAAGAGTTTTGCTGTTTACCTTCTTAAAAGAGAGCCAGTTTTCCTTAACACTTGTTGCTATGGTGTTGAAAGGATACGCACTGCGTTTCTAATTGTTTATATGCTTGGCACTCTGGCTGGGTAGGTCTCACAGCGGCTAGCTTTCTGTCTCCTATGGCTTTGTTACCGGGCAGACCTGGCTGAAAGTCGACTCTGTCATTTACAAGACACAGACTCTTGAGCAAACCATTTATCTGGAGAAATCATTACGATGGAGAAAGTTGGAGTCTGAGCTCCAACTTTCTCCATTGTAAAATAAAGATAATGATCCCCAGCCCTCTGATTGTTGTGGCAATTAGAAATGTTTAATACATGGTTGTTGCAATCACTGTGGTTACGATTAACGTTACTTCTTTGGATAACAAAATATGAGCTTCCTGTATAAATAGGAGGAACTTTGCATTTACTTATCAACATCGTTACAAACACTTAATTGAACATTGGTTATGTGCATGGCAACTCAGATGAGGAAGATACAGCTCTTTCTCTAGGGTAGTCTTTCTGTTATAGTCCCTGAGTCAGCAATGTTCAGCATTACCTGGGAACTTACTAGAAAAAGAAAAGTTTAAAGCTCCACCCCAGACCAATTGAGTCAGAAACTATGGGGTGAGACCAATCAATTAATTTTAGTTTTTTAAATTTTATTTTAAAATATTACGGGTAACATGGGATCATAAGGTTATAGAGGTTTCAAGTGTATATTTCTATGATACATGGTCCATAGATTGCATTGTGTGCCCACATGCAAAGTCAAATCATCTTCCATCACCATATATATGGCCCTTTACCCTTTACTACCCATCCCCTTGCCCTCTGGTAACCACCATACTGTAGTCTAGGAGTGTCAGTGTTATGTCCCAGATATGAATGAAATCATATGGCTTTTTGTGGTTGACCTGTTTTGCTTAGTGTAATATTCTCAAGGTCCATCCATGTTGTAGCAAATGGCAGTATTTCATTTTTCCTTAGGGCTAGTGAAGTTGGGCATCTTTTCATATGTCTGGGGAATTTGTACGTCTTCTTGGGAGAAGTGTCTGTTCTGGTCCTCTGCCTATTTTTTAATGGGATTGTGTGTTTGCTTGGTGTTGAGTTTATGAGTTCTTGTTGGAGCAGTTTGCAAATATCTTTTCTCACTCGGTTGGTTGCCTTTTTGTTTTGTTGTCTGTTTCTTTTGCTGGGCAGTTTATTTGATATAGTTTCATTTAGTTTTGCTCTTACTTCCCTGGTCTTTGGGGTCAAATTCATAAAAATCTTCTCTAAGACTGAAGTTCATGAGTGTAGTACCTATGTCTTCTTCTGTGTAATTTATTTTTTCATATCTTATAAGTAGGTCTTAATGCACTTTGAATTAATTTTTGTACAGGGGGACAAAGGATAGTCTAATTTCATCCTTTTGCATGTGGCTTTCCAATTCTTCCAGCATCGTTTACTGAAGAGGCTTTCTTCTCTCCACTGTATGTTTTCGTCTCCTTTACAAACTCAGACCTTACTCCTTCCCATTTCATGTTTTTGTTGTCACAAATTACCCCTGTTTGTGTTATAAGTTTGTTGGTGATCTTACTTGTAGTTTTGTGACCTTTTGTTCTTTGTTTTAGGTAGAATAACCCCCTTGAGTATTTTCTACAATGGAAGTTTTCTGGTGATAAATTCCCTCAGCTTCTGTATGTTTGAGAACACCTTAATTTTTTCTTTATGTCTAAAGAATAACTTTGCTGGATATATTGTTCTTGGCTGGTAATTTCTCTCTTTTAGTAGTTTAAATGTTTGGTTCTGCTCTCTTCTGGCTTGCAGAGTTTCTGCTGAGAAGTCTGATGATAACCTGGTGGGCTTCCGTTTTTAGGTGACTTTCTTCTTTTCCATGGCTGCCTTGAGAGCTCTTTCTTTGTCATTAATTTTTGTTTTAATACAGTGTGCCTTCAAGAGGTCCTTTTTGTATTGAGGTAATTAGGTGTTCTGTTGGCTTCTTGGATTTGAGGATCTAGCTCTTTCTGTAGTTTGGGAAGTTCTCTTCAACTCTTCGTTTGAATAGGCTCTCCGTTCCCCCCTTCCTCTCCTCTCCTTGTATGCCTCTTATTCTTATAATATTGCTCTTTCTGACAGAGTCAGTTAGTTCTTGTAGAGTTCTTTTGTATTTTTTTTCTGCTCAAGTCTCCCTTTTTCCCTCTGTGTCACTTCTGCATTTCTTTCTTTGATAGCACGTATTCTTCCCCCATCTGGTCAGCTCTGTTTCCTGTGCTTGCTAGTTCATCTATTGAGTTCTTCATCTCCAGAATTTCTATTTGGTTTTTTTCTAAAGTTCCACTGTCTTTGGTAAAGTACTCATTTTGTTCATGGACTAGGTTTCTGAGTTTACTAAACTGCCTATCTGTGGTTTTTTGTATCTTGTTAAGTTTTTTCATAACTGTATTCTTGAATTCTCTGTCATTTAAATCACATATTTCCATATCTTTGTTTATTTTCTGGAGATTTTTCATTTTCTTTCCCAACTGCATCATTCATTACATTGGTTATTCATGGTATTCAACGGATTCCTTCTCTCTTTAGGCGTCTCTATATGCATGGCATTTCTCAAGTAGATTGATAAGAAGTCTTGCTGTTGTTTTCCAGTACATGGTGCCGAATCACAAGTTTGTTTTTAAAACCCTCTTGCACCCCTCTGGCTTTCTTAGACCTCTGCGGGGTGGTAGAAAATGGCCTGTGTACCCTAGGAAGGTGGGTGCCTCCCCTTCTCCCCTGTGATCCAGTTCCAGGGGAATGTGGTGGCCGATGGGGCTCCACATTGATGAGATTTCAGTGCTTTGCCCCTGAAGGTCCCCTGGTCGCTATTGCTGGGAGGACGAGTTGCTCCAGCTCACCCCATGCCCACACATTGAGTCTGCACTGCTGGCAGCATCTGGTTGCAGAGGTGCACGTATCTTTACAAATAACTGTTTTCAAAGTTTTTGGTTAGATACCCATCAGAGGGGTTGTTGGGTCATATGGTAATGCTGTTTGTAATTTTTTGAGAAATGTCCATACTGTTTTTCCATAGTGGTTGTACCAAATTAAAGTGGCCATATTACCCAAAGCAATATACCGATTTAATGTAATCCCCATCAAAATCCCAACCTGTTTTTTCAATTTGCCTTCTATGTGATTCTGATGCAGTCTCAAGTTTCAGAACTTTTGCCCTATAGGAACTTCTAGTTTACTTGGAGAGATCAGACAACTGCTAGGCTGGTTTTTCTAACTCAAGGAAAAACAACACCTTTATATGTAAAGATACAAAAAATGTGCCCATAGGGAAGATGAAAAGAAAAGGAAAACAAGTACAGTTGACCCTTAAATTACACATAACACATTTAAACTGCATGGGTCCACTCTTATGTGTATTCTTTCCCGATAAATACCTGCATTATTTTTGATCTGCACATGCTGAACGCCAATGGTATGCACTGATTTATGCCATTTTATATAGGGGACTTGAGCATCCTCGAGCATGGATTTTTATATCATCAGGCACCCAGGTACCAATTCCCCACAGATACTGAAGGATAACTAAGTTTTTGAGGATTCAAAAGTTACATGTGGATTTTTGACTGCGTGGAGGTGGGTACCCTCTAAACCCCATGTTGTTCAGGGGCCACTGTAAATATAAAACGGAAACTACCATTCCTGGGACTTGCAGTGATGCCATTTGAAGACAATCTGGATTACTTTATATTTGCAGCACTGCATAATCTAAAAAAAAAATTGAATCACAACACATTAAATTACATTCTGCGCTGGAGAGTGAAGGAAGAAAAAAAGCAGTGTGAAAACAAAGTAATGAAGCCAATTATTTTAAAAACAAACTGATGAGAGCCTCTGTAGCTTACATGTTTTGCCCTTCAAAGTCGATTTCCTGGGACTCATCAGTCCTGTGATCAGTGCTCCTACTTATTGTTTCAAGGCGGCACCCCACCCCTTCCTCCAGAAAGCCAGAAAAACGAGAAATGAGAACACGTGGGTTCCATCAAGGGAAAAATCACTACTCTGATGAAAACCTTGTTTAAAACAACAAGTGCACCACCTGTGTGCGTTTTCACAGTGATGGATATATAAGACTGCCTTTCTCCTTTTTTTTGACTTATGAAATATTTATTAAAAGTGAAAGTTTAGCAACCACAGTAACGTACTCCTTTAGGCTTAGGAGAGTCTGCCTCTCTCGCTCTCTCTCGCTCTCCTTTTTTAGTGACTAACAATACATTTTCTGCTTTGTATTTCTCTGTGTGCTTTATTTATTCATGACAGATCACAAGAAGTGGAAGAATACTTTCGGAAAAAGAATACAAACTAAACATCATGAAGAGGGATCACCAAAGATATATCCGGGAGTGCTTAGCCCAGGCTATTTTCCATAAGGTTCTTGATATGGAGGTACAAACATTTTACCGTTTTCTTTATAGCTGATATTTTCTAATATGGTAATTAATAATACTTCTGTATCCAGAGGCAGGCAGGGATATCCTCCCTGTATTTCATTGTAAAAAGAATGGAAGAAGGTGGCCTGAGAAATGCTCTATATCTCTCTAGGTAGCAAGGAGGCAACAGATTAAAGTAAGCTTTTCTCCTTTTCAGTTTGAGAAGAATATGGACACCATTATATATTTTGTGATATTTAATTTAACAAATGTAGATTTTAATCCATAATGGCTACTTAAAACATAGCAGTCCTCACCATCTGTACCTCAATTTCCATTTGCTAAAAAAAAGTGACATCTGTTTAAATATCAGTAATTCCACTGCCATGAATTATTTCAGATTTGTTATTCTTTTACGGCTCTGAAGCTCAGCCGTATGCTAAATTGCAAGGAATAGGCATTGAAACATCTGCTGTCCCTCCTCCTCTAGGCCACGTTGGTCAGCATGGATTTACAATCCAAGCATCGACAACTTTTTAAAAAATCTGACATGGCATTTTTAGTAGGATATCTAGCTGGCTTGATAAATTATTTTAGCCTTGTTCCATGAAATTTGTAGTTTCAAGCATGAACACCATTTTAATCTCCGTGAAAAAGCATGTCACTTCTTGGCTTGAACATACAGCAATAAATCAGAAACCTTGGCTCATAACACCATTGACCTGTGGGTGCAGTAAACACTTATAAACAACTGTAGAATCATCAGTAAACCAATGCTAAGTTTAGTGCCACTGAAAATTATGCTACCATTATACTGAGCAAGTGTTGTGTTCACTCAAGGTATACATGACCTGTTAACTTGGGAGTTCATTTTGTGCTTATACGAGTTACACAGAGTCATTATTAGTGACCCCCAAATTCACTGGCTTAGAAAAGTATTAGTTGCGATTCCATAACTAAGGTTAAAAAGTAGTACAGTGTAAAATTAGTCTATGCTTAGTTTCAAACTTCATCAGCAGGCACCGAGTTCTGTTTTAGCCTAGATCCTGGAAGTTTGGTTTTCCAAACTTTCATATAACTCGCACTTTATAATGGATAAATATGCTGTAACTTAAGCATCTTCATGTATTCTTAAAGTTTGGAATAAATGTCATAGATAAATGGTGAAATGTAATATATAATCTATAGTTATAATATATAAATTAATTAACAAATAGAATATTTATAAACTGCCACATTCACCTTACATTTAGTTTGTGCTGATGCTGGTTACGAATGTAGTTATATTAATATTCACGAATTCATTCATACAACAGACATTAACTGCAGGTTTACTGTGTACCATTATGAAGCTATGTGATGTATAGCTGTGAGATACACTTTTAAGAAAATGCTGTAGAAAGCCGTCAAATGATAGAAGAAAGGAGCAAACAGACTGAGTTCAGAACAGGAGGGACTGGTGCCTTGCCTCTGTGAGAGTCAGCAGAAGCTGCACGGAGGTCCTGCTCTTTGAACTGGACCTTGGAAACTGAGGGAGACACCACACAAAACCATGAGAAAGGCATTTCAGAGGACATAGTGGGTGGAAAGGAAAGCTCCCTGAGGCCAGACAGCACAGTGGGGTGGTTAAAAGAGTGGCAGGAAGGGTGCTCTCCACTAAGTCGGCGCCCAGTTTCTGGAGGGCCTTTAACTGCAGACTAGGTCTGGGGTATAGGCGATGAGGTGATGAAACATTGTTTAGCAGGGGAGTGAAACAAATGAGCAGAGCTGTTTTAGAAAGATGATGTTGTTAAAAATGTGGAAGATGGATTAATGAGCTGGAAAAGATTGGAGGTGGGAGGTCAATTAGGAAGCTGTTGCCAAAGGGCGTGGGCTGGCAGCGGGAGTGGAAGCACTGGGGAGACGCAGCTGTCCACAGAGACACGGGGAGGGAGAGAGACTGACACTGACTGAGTGCAGAGGGTGAAGGAGAAGAAGCGCAGAGGAGCCCAGAGGTCTCCAGCGGGGCGGGTGCTGAGTGCATTGCAGATCAGGAGCAACAACATAGGCTGGAAAGGAACCCGCAGGTGAAGGGGGAATGTGCCTGATGGCGTGGTGCCCTGGAAGCAGGAGGTTCTCGAGAGTGGCAGAGTGGTTGAGTAAGATGAGTACTGGGACAAAAGCAATGAGGTTTGACCCGAGGACAAAGACGTTGGTGGCCTTGGTGGAAGTAGTTCCAGTGATGGGGAAGAGGAGGGGTGGTGGAGGTGGGTGACTGCGGTGAGTGAGGAATAAATAGAAGATGGAAGTTGGTTAATGCTGACTCTCATAAAGCCTGGTGGTAAGTGAGTGAGAGAGCTGGAAAGGGCGAGAGAAGAAAGGGAGGGTGCCGGTTAGGCAGGGAGGGATTGCGTCTGCAGGGTCCGGGGCAGCAGGAGCGCTCTGAGCAGAGGAAAAGTGCTCTTTAAAGTGCCCTCGAGTGTGCCTGAATGATTTCGACTGGAGTTATAAGCAGATTATTTTTACATGACTTTTATTTTTCAATTATATGATAATACATTATAGAAAATTTGGAAAACACAAGAAAGTATAAAAAAGGAAATATGCCTCCTCTCAGAGACAACTGCTGTTCACATATTTGTATTTGCTTTTAGTCTTCATTCATGTTATACATTAATGAAAAGCAGGCTGTATGTTGAGAGAAACATGGTTTTGTGAAGAAAAACAAAACTAACAAAAACAAATAGAAAGTTAATGTCAGAGAGAACAAAGTTCAACCACCAACAAGATGTGTGACCTGGGGGTGAATTCATGGTCCTCTGTCTCAGTTTCTTCATTGTAAAATAAGATAGCTTAGCAGTTACAGTTGTTCAAGGACAGATGATGAACAGAAAACACGTACCTAGCATGGGGACAGGCACACAACATGAACTTGATGAATTAAAATTGCATTTCTGTGCAATTCTCTATCCTTTTTTCTGGATTTTCCTTTTTTTTAATTTTTAAAAGATTTTATTTATTTAGTTTTAGGGAGAGGGGAAGGGAAAGAGAAAGAGAGAGAGAGAGAGAAACATCAATTTGTCCTCAACTGGGGACCTGGCCTCTCATGTGTCCCCAACTGGGGACCTGGCCCACAACCCAGGCATGTGCCCTGACTGGGAATCAAACCAGTGACCCTTTGGTTCACAGGCTGATACTCAATCCACTTTGCCACACCAGCCAGGGCTGTATTTTCCATTTTTTAAAACAAAATCTTTATGAACTTTATTTTAATGATTAACTCTATTCCATCACTTTTATTTTAATGATTATATTCTACTCCATTATATAGATGTACCCAAAATTTCACTATTCTTTTAAGGTTTGTTGGGCTTCTGAATTTTTTGCTTTGAAGAGAACACTACCAACAACAAGTATACCTTTTAGACGGCACTTTCATACTTAACACATTTTTTATTTAAAAAATCAGGTTTCCCCATAAATTTAGACATAAAATTTACTGGTTAAAGGGTAGGGACACTTTTAACTGTCTCATACATGCTATATTGGCTTTGCAACGAGTTGTACCAATTTATATTCCCACTCTCACACTAAAGCAGGTGATTCTTCTCCATCTCAATGACAGGAGGAGTAATTGAGAGTACAGTTAGCTGGTAGGATTATTTTTCTCTAAACAATTTGTTGCTGTAATTGATATGAATCTCTCCTCCATTCTTATATGCTTAGCGTTACCATCAGCTTGAAATTAAAAAGAAACTGGAGACCTTAGCTAAAAAGGAGCGAATTCAGAGATTTAAGGTAAGAAGCTATATAACTCTCTTTCACTTCATAATATTATTTTATGATTTTGAAAGCCAGTGGTGCTGTTATTGAAGTGCCTTGGGGCACTTTCCTTTGGAGTAACTCATCGCCAAGGTCAAGTGCTGGTTTCCCTCTGCCTAAATCTTGGCCACCGCTTTGATAGAGGATCATGACAACAGAGGAGCTGCCCGTGCAAAATAAGTTTATAAGGCATAAACCTTTCAAAGAAAAGATTGAAAACATTCTTCTCAAGTTTGGAATTTTGCTTTTGTATTTCCTTGACTGATATGTGATGGAGGCTGTAGGGTTTTTTTCTTTAAGAAAGTAAAAGTGATGGTTATGTTCCCCAGCTGATGGAAAGCAGAGCATTTGAAGAATTATCCAATGGCACATTTTCACATGTGTCCCATGAGAATATGTGGTAGGAAAAAATCTACCTTAGCAAACAAACAACAGCATAAAATTTAGGCATTTTGCATGAGGCATTTCAAAATTCCCTGTTTGTTTTTTAATTTTGCTTTTGACATCCTTCTTTGAAGAGAATGCATGAAATGCGTACGTTTGAATCAAGAGCAGATATTCCATTAGGCATGTCTGAAAGGTTTCAGTTTGGGTTGGCAGTTTTATTCAGTTCCTTGAACCATTCAAATGCACATGTTTTTCTCTATATTCTGTGTCATACTGCAAATGTGAGGCCTAAGACACATTTCACAAACTGATGAATATTTGTAAAGCTTCTGTAGTATAACTTTCCATATAAGACAGTAATTTTTCCCTCTGGCCTGATAGACTCAAATATGTCTATTTTATCACGGTCAAAAGATAATCTTGTTACAAAAGTGTTGTTAAATAACAGAAGACAGGTCAGTTTTTCAAGATCAGAAGAGTTAGTGTGCAGAGATTTGTGGTTAATTCAACTTGGCCAACATTGTCCTACATCAAGGACTGAGTTATAGATTCTGTAATTTACTGCTGAAGTGTTGATGGAGAAGAATGGTCACTGGAAATAAAGAGTGACTAGCGCTGCCCTCAGCAGCACGCCGTCCGCTCGCGCCCGGGTTCACCAGGCACACTAACGGGATAGATGGGCCGGCTGCAGAATTGGCAGATTTGTGGTGGACACTACAGTTCCTCCCCGTACGCTTTCAGTCTGTAACAGTTTTCGCTTCGTAGTTGCACTTAGTGAAAGACCTAGTCTTGGCTTCTTTCATGTAATATGCAACCCTTCCACTGAGGTCATTATTTAACGATTTTTTAAGGTAGAAAAGAAATACTTTCTGGTATTTTTTACTGGTCAGAGTAATGTGGAACACTGTGCTTCTTACAGTGATCTGCTGAAAGCTGATTAATAAATATTTTTGCCAAAACTGAAGATACACTGCTCCTATAGCCATGTCTTTGAGTACAGTTATTTCTTCAAATAAAAGCAGACTCAGTTTCCTGCCTTTCGCTGCCATGCCCCAACCCCCAGCACAGCTGTGGAAATGTTTCCTGACTATCATGGTAGGCCTGAGAAGGAACATTTTGAAAGTAATGACAAACGACCTCTTTAGTCACGTAGTATTTTTTTTTACTTGGTAGGCCCTAACCTAACCTAGATTACTAACTATGCATCAATTTGTTAAATTACTGTCTTATTCTAGGGAGAGCCCGTAAAATGGTCTATAGAAAAAAACATGCCAGTCCTGCCTCCCCACCCCCCGGTGGGCCCAAAGACAAACCGTGGCCACAGTGTTCTGGTTGAGGACGGACCTTCTAGTCCACTAACACTGGTGAGTCATATTTAACACTGTCATGCACCATCCTGAGTAATTAATTTATGATTTCTTATAAATTATAAGAAAGAATGCTCTCTGGGCACATGTCTGCATAATCCTAAGAATTCTGCTGAATAAAAACATAATCTTGTATCTATTCAACTCTGTCTCTATTGAATGCCACACCTTTCATCAATGTCACCCCCGTGAAATGCATTTTGGTTGCTATTGCTCAACTAAGGTGCTTTAGGCAGGGGTCCCCAACTATGGGTTGCAGATCGGTATCATTCCGTGGCCTGTTAGCAACTGAGCCACACAGCAGGTGAGCAGCAGGTGAGCAGCGGGTGAGCGAGCAGAGCCTTGCTCACTTTACCATCCGAGCTCAGCCCCCTGTGGGGGAGGGCAAACAAGCAGAAGCTTCTCCAACATGCAGACATGCCAGGCCTACCTTTCCATGCCCCTGTCCCCCACCAGGCTGTCTGTGGAAAAATCGTCCTCTACAAAACTGGTCCCTGGTGCCAAAAAGGTTGGGGACCACTGGCTTTAAGTACAGATTACTTATGTTATCTCCAGGCTGAAACACCTTCACTTGCTTTGTGTCTCCTATTGAAAATCAGACCCTTTCACCGGACATTTAAGACCCTAAACCATATGAACTCAATGTAGCTATTCCCACAATTACCCTTTAGCATTCTACAATGCAGCAAAACTGAACCACTAGTTGTTACATATTTGTGGTCTATTTTTTGATCTCTCTCTGCACTTTGTTCTTGATGTTCCCTCCACTCTTACCTTGCTTGTAGAGCTTATTTATGTGCACAAATTGAGTGGCACTCTATAGCATTTGGGGCCAGATACTTATATTTGTGCTTCATTTATCAAAAGTGTGTGCACATACTCTAAAATAAAAATAATTAAGTATGCAGAAATTCTATTTAAAAAAATAGCACACAGACCTCTCCTTCCGGTTTGATTCATTTATAACCTAGAGGTGGTGTTTGCGTGAAGGAAGGTAAGGTAGCTTGAACAATGTAGATACAAGAAAAGATTTGTAAAATATGTGCTGGAGGTTGATGGTTTCAGTTGTAAATGAATTGCTTGATTAGTCTTTATTCTTGCTTTGTGTAGCTTGATATATTTCCTTGTTAGCGTGAACATTTTTTTGGATTGCGCAATGTTTATAGAGAAATTGCAATGCTTTCACAGATTGTTAAAGCAGGTTCATCACACATAGTGTTAAGATTTGACATTCTTCAAAAGGTAAATATGTTTTGACATTTCTGGGTGAACAGCTTAAGTTATGAAAAGCAACTGCCTTCCCTCTCTTGCTACCATATTTCCAGGCTTCATTTAAATGTATATGTATACAAATTATTCTTTTTTTATGTGGCAAATTTACTAGACTCTCAAAAGCTTAAACTGGGTGAAACAAAAGAAACAATCAAGTGCTGTTTTCTATCTTCCCACCTGTTTCAGAGAGGAAAAACCCTTGAAAAGCTTTCTTTTCAATTTTCCAGCTGAACACCCTCAATAAGTAGTTTATGATACATCCAGGAGATCTTAATGTGGCAGGAATGAGAAAGTAATTTAAAAATTACAGGAAACACTGACACCAGCACTTCAGAAGCCTTTCTGTCTGGTAAGCTGCAATTCTTCCCTTGGTCACCCCTACGGTGCTTCTGCACCGGAAAGGATAGCTATTGTGGTCTCGGAATTGTAGTTCCCATTCTACAGACATTCAAGTCCTCCTCTTTGTTTTCTCCACCTGGATACATATCCTTTGCATTTGACTCCTGACCTCCAAGTGCCTTTGAGATGAAGATAATAATCCTTTTGGGTTATTGCCATCAATTTTTCTCTTTTAACTTTCTTGAGCGAATAAGGGAAGTATCCAGTGGATAGTTAGTTATTGTATTGGTCATTAATTGCACCTAAATTTTCAAAATACCATGTAGGCTTTTAGCTGCATTGTTCCCATTAAAACTCTGGAAAGCCATTCCACTAATTCTGCACGGGCTTGGAAAATTCACCCCCGGAGATCATCCACTAAGAATTAGAAATGCTCAGCTAAGCTGAATAATCACCAGGTAGTCAATTTCGATTCACATTCTGGTACAGATTTGAAAATGTTAAGCTATAGTGACATATTTATTCTAAGAAAATATATTGTGAGCAATTTAAAATATAGCAAATTTAAGGTGACTTTTGGTGTGAACTACAACAGTTTGTAGCTCACAGCTGTTAGCTGAATGGTGCAGATTTGTTTTTAGAGATAAATGTAATCAGTTAAACATTTGACTGCCACATTCATCTAACTGAATATCTGTATGCAAATGTGGAGAAATAAAATTTAGAGCACAACAGCCAATTGATCATGTTCTAGTTTATAGTAACCTGCTTTTTTGAATTCCTACATTAGATTCTCAATGCTTTTGTGTTCAGTTGGATTATTTGACAGGAGAAAGTCTTAAAGCATGTTTGTTTTACAGAGTTCAAAGGAATTCTTTCGGGTGATCTGATTTCCTAGCTCAGAAACCTCTTCATTTTTCTTTGTGGGTTTTACCACCTTTCTTTTGGGGGCTTACATAGGCGTACATTCTGTTTCGTGAAATCGAGTGCTGTTGTAGTCTATCCACTTGGTTTCCGGTGTTGGTCAGGATATAGGTTTGTGTGCAGTGGACATAAGGATGCCCCCGCAACCCCAGTGCACATACATGAATCCCAGCTGCTGTGACAGCTCTACTCCAGAGTCCTCGAAAGCTCAGACTCCTTCTCTCGGAGCACGTGACCTGGGAGTTTCATCTATCACTTCTACTCACGTCTTTTTAGTCTGAACTGAGGAATCTATCTCTACAGACTTGCCAGAGATGCTGGGAAAGTGGAGCCATACTTCCTGATAAAAATTCTATTACTAGTGAGGAAAGGCAGGCGGACATTGGGGGTTACTACCTGTGTTCTCTTCTCATTCAGATGTTCAGATGGACCCTTCCTCGTCTCTGCTCCTCCATTTTCTTCTGGTGCTCATCTATTTGGGTAAAATATACCTGCTTCTGTGAAACTCTGATTTTTCAGTCTCATTGGCTTTTCCCAAATAACTGTAGATCTAAGTGCTGTTAGTTCTCAGGTATTTTATTGTATTTTCTGTTTGGCAGTATTTGTGTGGTTCATTTGGCACTAATTGTCTTGTGTCACCATTAGACGTTACAAATTACTTTTTAAATCTCCTCGTAGTGCTTATAATTGGAATCCAATAAATATCGACTTTCTAAAACCAGAGACAACCTTCGGTGGTAGAAGCTGCCCTGTCATTTTTTATGAATTTACACTTTTACAGAATTGAATATTTTGTTCACCGTTCTTTAGCATCAATGTAGTAAACCTTACTATAAGTCATTTATATACTACCCTCCTCACACCTGCTTGTCCAAATACGCATGTATTATTCTTAATGGCTTTTCTACTATTTCATTATAATAGAACAGCTGGGCCGAAAGTCTTGTTTTTTCCACTTTTGTAACATTGCTGATCTTTGTGCTAACCTCATATGTTCTGTCAGTGCCACAAAAGACACTGCTGATGCTCCACGCGGGCACGTTTGGTATTCTCTGCAGCATATTCTTGATTAGAAAGTGTATCAGTCAGAGTCTCAGCAGGAAACAGATGGCTCACACAAATAGGGGAATTAGGAGGGGTTTAATAAAGAAACTGTTTACAAAGATTCGGGCGGGGTTACAGAAAAACAGCTAGGGATGTTTGGCACGCTGGGGTCAGCCCAGGGAAGCCATACCACCCTGGCCTAAAGGGGAAAGAGGGTTTGCACAGAGAACCCCTCCCGCTTGTAAGCCCGCAGAGGATTTCCTGACAGAGCTGCGGACTTTGGTGGAGGGACCTAGCTGGTCCATCACCACGTTGGTAAGAAGGGAGAATTAAGACCCCAATCTCATTTCCTCCTCTTTTGATCTCCTACCAGTGCCTTTTGCTGGCCAAATCTAGCTGGAATCCTGAGGTTAGTTGGTGTAATCCGTGAAGAAATGCGTCCCAGAGACCAGAGCAGGGCAGAGAAGAGGGGCCGGTGGGAAATATCCAGCCTACCAAAAAAATGTCAGTTTTTCAGTTTTCCAAAGTTACCAGTAACTATTTTTTTTTCCTAACATTTCAAGGAAAAAGTTGACTAAATAGCAATGCATTTCAGTTAGGCACTTACCTTTCCTCTTTTTTGAATCACAGTGCTTTACCTCAGCACTAATCTTAAGACTTAAAGGATTCTCAGTAGAATTTATGTTGAAAACATTTAAATAGAAATGATTCCATTCCAGTCATATCTCTTTAGATCTCTAAAATAGGAACATTATTCAACTTAACATTTAATTGAGCCAAGTCATTCTGTGCACAGCATAAATTAGGTATCGTCAGCGAGTTTATGGTATGAATAAATACAGGAACCTAACAGAGAACAAACATCTCCATCGTCTAGAATACTCTGTAATTGTGGCATTTAGTTATGTAGAGGACTTCCACGCCATATGTTTTAACAAATACTTTGGGTCATAAGGGTATGCATAATGGAAGGACATAATTAAAGTTTAATCTGTTCAGTAAAAAGGCACCATTAATTACTCTAGTCAATTTGTTGAGTTATTAATTGCTTCTGGAAACGTGTCAAAATACTAATTTAAGTGGATTTTTTCCCCTTAATTGTCTAGACAGCCCCTCGACCATACACCGCCCCAGGAATTATGCAGCCTCCGATTCGACTGCAGCCCCTTCCCAGTAACCCTGCAGTAGGGACTGTTCCAAAGGTAACTTCGGGGTCCAGATCAAAAACCTCACAACTGGAAAATGATGCTCCATTCCCCATTGTGGTAAATATTACTTCTTCAGGACATATCTTTCTATTCTTGATTAGAATATTAGATTATCACAGTATTTAAGATGCTAGATTTAATCAATCTACTCAGTGAAATTTGTATTATGCACTTATTAAGCACTTATGATGTTCTATTTAATTATCTTATTCTAATGGGATAGCCTGTAATTTCTGTGTTATTGAACAAAAAGAGTAAGGAATAGATTTGTAATAATATAAGGTGATCTCTCATTGATTTGAAGGGTTGAATGAAAAACAAAGAGGAACTTTTCTAGACAGATATGACTTCTATCAGAATAGACCCAATGTTGACTGCTTCCAAATTTTAAATGCATGAAACCTAGAAAACGAAACTTTCCAAGAATAGTGTTGCATTTGCATGCTGATTTGCTTTGCCATCAGCGTATGAAATTGCTTCAAGTTTGACTTTGGGTAATGTTGGATAGGGGAGGAAAAGAATGTCTGTCTTTAAAAAAATGCTGAATTAATCACAAACAAGAGCTCGATTCTGCTTCCTTTCCAAGGTTATGTCTCAGATAATTTCCAGTGATTTTAATAGAGCACAGAAAGGAAGTATAGCAACTATAACATGAGTTCCTTAAATAGGGAGATATAACTCAGACACTCAGTAACGAGGGAGGGTATTGCTTGTATTTCTAACACAAAGAAGAAACATTTACCAGCCTAAGCACCTGTATCATAATACAATAGTAGTTGGCAAAGAAGTAATTGGTTGAAATGGGTGAATTTAGTACCATTCCTTTTTAGGAAACATGAGATGTATGAAATTAAGATGTTTTTATCGAACACTGACAAACACTAAGGAATTAATCCATATAAATAAATTTTCACAGTAAAAGTATAAATATAACTAAAATGATAATGTTTTAATGCATTTAATATGGTTTACAGTTTATGTAGCACTTTTTACACGCCTTGTTATAAATTAATAGTATGTAGTGTTTCAGAAAGCAGGGGAAATTAAACCAAAACTGGTGGCACATTTTCTGGGGAAGTCTGCAGAAAGCTTC
>PVKM010006799.1:0-43222 GCA_004027735.1 Carollia perspicillata
CACAGAAATGGAGATCACACAGAGGGTTTTCAATGGGGAGGGGAAAGGTGAGAATGAGGGAAAAGGTACAGGGAATAAGAAGCATAAATGATAGGTACAAAATAGACAGGGGAAGGTTTGGAATAGTATGGGAAATGGAGAAGTCAAAGAACTTATATGTATGACCCATGGACATGAACTAAGGTGGGGGAATGATGGTGGGGGCAGGTACAGGGCAAAGGGGAATAAAGAGGAGGAAAAATGGGACAACTATAATAGCATAATCAATAAAATATATTAGTAAATAAAGAAATAAATTGATCACATAATTATAAAAGTAATACTTGCTTCTTAAAAACATTTAAACAATACAAAAGTAAGTATATACCTTGCTTCCATTCTCCAGAGGTAACCTCTTATGGCTGATGGTTTGTTTGATTTTTAAAAATATTATTTGTCCTGGCTGGCGTGGCTCAGTGGATTGAGTGCTGGTCTGCGAACTGAAAGGTTGCCCCATTCAGTTCTCAATCGGGGCACACACCTGTGTTGCGGGCCAGATCCCCAGCTGGGGGCGTGTGAGAGGAAACCAATACATGTATCTCTTGCACATTGATGTTTCTCTCCCTCTCTCTCCTTTCCTTCCCCCTCTCTAAAAGTAAACAAATAAAATATTTAAAAATAAAAAATAAAATATTTGGTGCTAGTGCAATAGGTCAAATGAAAGAAATAAAAGATATCAAGATTGGAAAAGGAAAAAATAAAACTCACTGGTCATAGTTGAAATGATCGTATACATTGAAAATCCAATGTATAAATTGAATTATTGGAACTAACGTGAACTTAGCAAGGTTTCTGGACATAAGATCAATACAAAAAAAGGTCAGTTATATTTCTACATACTAGCAACATTCAAATTGAAAGTGAAAATTTAAAGTACCATTTTAAAATCAAATATCTAGGGATAAATCTAACAAAAAGTTTGCAAGGCTTCTACACTGAAAACTATAAAACAGTACTAAAAGATTTAAAGAAGACCTAAAGAAATGATATCAATTTTCCCCAAATTGACATATAGACTGAATAATATCCCAACAAAAATCCAAACAGGCTGTTTTTGAGGGAAAGGGAGGGGGTAAACTGGCAAGCTGATTCGAAAACATACAGGTAAGTGCAAAAGACCCTGAAATCACCAAAATTTAAAAAAGAACAACGCTGGAGGACTTAGACTAAACAGTATCGAGACTTGAGATGGAGCTGTAGGTGTTGGCACAGGGCAGACAGACAGGCCGATGCGGTCGAACAGGGAGCTCAGAAACAGACCCACACGAGTACCGGCACCGGCTTTACAGCAGGGCCCACTGCAGTTCAGTGGGACAGGAGGGTTCTGCGTTAAACTGTGCTGGCCAATGAGATGTTAACATGGGGAAAGTCAGCCCTGGCCCTTACCTCGTATCATACACAAAAATTAATTCGAGCTGGATCAAAGATCGAAATGTGCATGCTGACACAATAAAGCTCAATACAAGAGAATATCTCTACAAACTTGGGTTAGGTAAAAAGCACACGAAACACAAGAAGCAATAACCATGAAAGGAAAGAATGATATTCTTTAGTGAATGGCATTCACTAAAACTAGGAATCTCTGTCATTGGAAGACAGCCTGTGAAGGGTGAAGAAGCGAACCGCTGACCGGGAGGTGCCCCAAACACACACACACACGGTCAGTAAGAAACTGACCGCCCAGTTAAAAGTGAGCCAAAAAATGTGAAGACAAAAGAGAATATCATTAATCATCAGAGAAATGCAAATTAAAATCACTTTAGCAAAATGTTTGGTAGTAATAAGGCTAAATATGCATATTTCTGTGACCCAGTGATTCCCTCTCTGGATATTTACTGAATGGGAATGAGGGTATATGTCCACCAAAACACAGTACCAGAATGTTCACAGTAGCTTTACTCATAATATCCAAAAAAGCAAAAACAACCAAAGTTCATCAACAATGAAATGGCCTCTCTCTGGTGTGGCTCGCTTAGTTGGGCGTCACCTGCACACTGAAAGGTGGCTGGTTCCATTCCCGCTCAGGGCTCATGCTTGGGTCGCAGAAGAAATCCATTTTTCTCTTTCACATTGATGTTTCTCTCCCTCTTTGTCTCCCTCCCTTTCCCTCTCTCTAAGAATAAATAAAATCTTTAAAAAAACAGTAAGTGAGATGCTTTTGGTATGTTCATACAATCAAATCCTATATAATAATGAGAAAGAATGAACTACTGACGCACTCAACAATAGGGCTGACCCTTGCAGACACGCCGAGTGAAGGAAGTCTGACACCAAAGAGAACACACTCTGATCTCATTAATGGGGCGTTTAAAGTCAGGCCCATCTAATCTGAGCTGATAGAAGTCAAAATAGCAGTTACCCTTGGGGGCAGTTCTACTGAACAGGGGTATGAGGGAGCCTTCTGGGGTGCTGGGAACTTCTATATATTGCTCGTGGATACACAGATGTATAAACATAAAAATCTATTAACCTCACTTTAGTCTCTGTAAGTTATACCTTGATTTTAAAAAAGTTATGCTAGCTACTGTCTAAAGATTCAAATGTACATAAACCCAAACGAAGCAATGCTATTGCAGCCTCTTAGTGTGTTAGAGTCTCTGCCCTGCTCTTGGACTGGGTGGTGGGAGGGATGGCCCAGCGGCAGAGCGTGGCCACGTGCGCCCACCAGGCGACAAACCTGCTGCTGTTCGTTGGCAGTAAGGTGGTGGCCCCGAGTATGAGGAGACCATGTTAAGGAAGAGCCAGGGCTTCCCAGCTCTGGCAGGACATTTTCTGAAGAACCGTATTTTTCATTTAATTTTTTATTGTAGTAAAATACGCATAACTAGAAGTTACCATTGTAGCTCTTGCGTCTCAGCCACCAACATGCCATCTAGACTGAGGAAGACCTGGAAACTTCGGGGCCACATGAGCCATGGCCATGGCCACATCACAAGCACAGGAAGCCCCCCCGGAGGCTGAGGTGATGCTGGTGGCTTGCATCATCTCAGGATCCACTTTGACAACTATCACCCAGGTCACTTTGGAGAAGTTGGTATGAGGCACGACCACTTAAAAAGGACCCCAAGCTTCTGCCCCACTGTCAACCTGAATAAACTGTGGACCTTGGACAGTGAGCAGACACGGGCCAACGCTGCCAAAAACAAGACCAGAGCCGCTCCCATCACTGATGTACAATTGGGCTGCTACCGAGTTCTGGGAAGGAAACGCTCCCAAAGCAGCCTGTCACTGTGAAGGGCAAATTCCTCAGCAGAAGGGCTGAGGAGGAGATTAAGAGTGTTGGTGGGGCATGTGTGCTGGTAGCTTGAAGCCACACAGAGGAGAGTTCATTAAATGCTCATAAGTGAAAAAAATAAATAAATGAGAGTTACCATTTTAACCTTTTCTAAGTGTACAATTTAGTGGCAGTGAGCACAGGGCTAGCGCTCTGCAACCATCACCAACATGTGCCTCTAGGAGTTTTTCATCTTTTCAAATGGAAATCTGTGCTCATTGAACACTAACTCCCCATCCCCCTTTCACGGCCCCCGGCAGGCCCCGTTCTACCTCCATGAACCCGACTGCTCTGGGGGCCACACGTAACTGGGGTCCTACGGCACTTGTCCTTGTGCATCTGACCTCTCTCACTGAGCATCAGGTTTCCAGGTTCATCTACATGGTAACGTGTATCAGAATTTCATTCCTTTTTGAGGCTAAATAACATTCTACTTTATGGAAGACCACATTTTGTTTATTCATTCATCTGTCAAGGGACACCTGGGTTGTTTCCACTTTTTGGCTCTTGTGACGAATGCAGCTAGGAACGTGGGTGCACAAATATCCGTTCAAGTCCCTGCTTTCAGTTCTTTAGGGTACATACACTCAGAAGTGGAATTGCTGGATCATGTGACCATTCTTTTCTTAATAATGGAGTGCTATTTTTAAGACGCTACTGCTCAGTACAACCATCTGGAGATTTAATTGGTCTGGGCCAGGACCCCAACATGTATATATTTTATTTAATTGGGCAGACACACTTATACTTTTAAAAACATCTCACTATTGCCCTGGCTGGTGTGGCTCAGTTAGTTGGAGAATCAGCCCATAACTGAAAGGTTGCAGGTTCGATTCCTGGTCAGGGTACATACCTAGGTTGCGGGTTCAGTCCCTGGTCCAGGTGTGAATGATCCCTGGTCCAGTCAGGTATGATTCTCAGTCAGGCCGCATACAATCCCAGGTCTGGGCGCATACGGGAGGCAACCAATCAATTCTTTCTCGCGTCGATGTTTCTCTTTCTCCCTTCCTCTCTCTCTAAAAAGCAATGAAAAATTGTTCTTGGGTGAGGATGAAAAAAAAAGTTATGGTTTATCTGAAATTCAAATTTAATAGGGTGCTCTGTATTTTATCTAGCATCCCTACTCAGGCCCCAAGTAGAGAAGACCGCCTCTCCCCATCCGGCCTTTACCCTCTAGACACCTTATCTCAATAAGGCCAGAGGAGGAGACTCCAGCAGGTGAGCCAGGGAGTACCCCATTGCCATGATCTCCCGGGGCCAGCATCAGACAGAGCCTGATGAGGGGTCTCCCTCAATGGGGTGGCTACCTGGCCCCAGATGCCACCCCTGCAGGGTGGAACCTACCACAGGCCACCAGGGATCGTCAGGTAGACCCTGCCCAGTGCAGACAGCCGCCAGTGAGAGCGGCAGGAGGCCCTGCAAGCCCAGCTTAAAGAGGGGAGGACTGGGGGCGAGGGGGCCTCAGGTTGCCGCTGGGGATCTAAAGGCTGGAGACCTTCACTCTACAGAGGGTCTGTGCTGGAGGGTGTGGAGCAAGACCTGGTGGACAATTGGGGGACAACTGCCACTTCCATGGAGCGGGGTTTCCCCATTCTCATGTGCTCCCAGAGCTTCATCCTTGGGGCGGGGCACAGCTAAGGACATGTGCTCTCTGCTGTTGGTGTCACTTAGGCTGGACAGTTGGGCTTGTGCCCCATCTCTGAGAAGACCCAGGTCCCAGTTTACTCATCAAGTCTGCCAATGAGTCTTATCTTTTTTTTTAAAGATTTTATTTATTCATTTTTAGAGAGAGGGGAAGAGAATGAGAAAGAGAGGGATAGAAACATCAATGTGTGGTTGCCTCTTGCGCACCCCCTACTGGGGACCTGGCCCACCACCCAGGCATGTGCCCTGGCTCAGAATCAAACCAGCAACCCTTTGGTTCACACCCCACGCTCAGTCCATTGAGCTACACCAGCCACGGCCAATGAGCCTTGTCTCGTCCTACGTTTCCCTCCCCGGGGCCTCAGCCCTAGCTGTCTGCTTGGCCTGTGTGTTAACTGTGGCTTCTGCCTTGCACACCTGTACTGGGTGACTGTAGGGGGCCCACAGTACTGACCTCCTGCCTGGGCTGTCTGTATGTCAGGCCACAGCTTCTTGGATGCTCCTCTCTCCCGACTGAGACCAAACAGCCTTTCCCAGAGGAATGAGTGGTGCTTTGCCACAGACATGGCCCTCCTGACTGCACTGGGCCCTGGAGCCTCAGTGGGAAGATGGGGACAGGCTCAGTGCTGGGGAGCCCAGCAGCCCTGGGACAGAGGAAGGGGTGCCCAATCTACATACCCCCACCTAGAAGTTAGCTGCAGGGTGGCCTGTGATGGCCAAGAGTGAGCCTCTAGGCTCAAGGAAAGCATGTGCCTCCATCGAAGGGACCAGGAGGAACCCCAGGGCCCCAGGAGCCTGGCCATAGGGGAGGATCCCACGGCCAACAGCCACCCCTGGCCTGGCTCGGTGGTGCCTCTTCAGAGAAGGTCTCTGTGGTTACTGTTCCTCCCAGCATGATGAGCCTCATTTCCATCCAAGGGTGGGGCTGGTAGAGGCCCCTGGGGCTGCTCACCCAACAGGAGGGCAGCATTTATGGAGCAGGCAGAGTGCCAAACCCCACCCGACCTGCACTGTCTCCTTGGGCCCTCAGGACCCTGGGGTGGGTCTGGTACAGCAACCTCCATGGCATGGTGGAAGGGGGTGCAGGAGCGTGCTCGGGTGTACTGATTCGCAATGTAACTAGTGGGCTGCGCTGCTCGGCATCCCTTTCGCCTGCCTGCGGCAGCGCTTTCTAGCTACTTCCTGCTCTTCCTGTCCCACCACCGATACCTAGGAAGCTGCTCTTTGTGCTCTTTGCCATCCTTGGGCACATTGGTTTATTTTACACCGTGAACTAGTCCTGCTCAGCAGCTCCTGGCACCCTTGGGGACACCTTCTTGGAGTTACCCAGCCACCTCTTTCCAGAACAGCTCAGCCTCAAAAATCATGGTCCTTCCTGCCAGCCATCTCCTCTTCTTCCCCCATCTTTCACTGAGGCAGCCTGGACTCAACTTACCTCCTGGGCCTCATTGCCTCAGAGATGCGCAGACTAGGGGGTCGGTGGAAACTCCATCCCTGTGCTCCCAGGCTTAGCCCTGCTCAGTGGACAGGGACAGCTGGCGGTGCTGGGGATGTTCTGGGTCTCTCTGTGGCCGGTCGGCTGGGCCCTGAGTCCTCAGGATCCGTCCAGGGCAGGAGTAAAGTCCTGCTCAGGGCAGCAGGGACCCAGCCCACTAGCTCCTGCTGTCCCTGAGCCCACCAGTTGTCACAGCAGCTAGGGCTCTTCACCTCTTCCTGTGCTGGCTCCGCCTCAACCCTCCTTCCTGTCTGATTTCAAAAGCCAACAGCCTATCAGGCAAATCGATAGGCAGCCACGGCTGCCTTGCCAGTTCTTGTCTTCATCCACTGCCCCCTAAATCAGAGAGGCAGGGGGTGCCACCAGGGTCTTCATCTGAGGACCCAGTGGCCCTGCAGATGTGATGCTCAGGAGACAGTGGTGTAATCAAAACCACAAAGGAAAACAGGCTCACCATCAGTGAATCTTTGCTTTTGGGGGGTGGTAGGGAAAGCAGTAAGGGTATTCAGAGACTTGCCCGAGGCTGCACAGAGAGTTCATCTCTCTGGAGCTTGACCCGTGTCCTCTCCTAGACTGGCATGCTCTGATGCCCTGGGCCCTCATCACCCTTTCTAAACCCCCTGCTGTCCTTTCTAGCTCCCAAGAGGCACCTTCAACCCAGCTATACCCCACAATGTCTTCCTGTGAGTCAAGGCAGGTCACCTGCACCCTGAAACAGCAGAGTGTGGCAGTTCACTCAGACCCCAGAGATGGACCTCAGCAAGTGGGCCCTATGGACAGGTAGACGTGAGGCGGAAGGACATGGCCCAGTGTGAAAAATATGAGAAAAGTTACAATAGAGGAAAAGTACAGGACATTCTCCAGCAACAGGGAGCAAGCCACAGAGAAAAGCAGGTGACAAGGTGGGAGCCAAGGAATAGGGGCTTTAATTTTCCTCAGCTAGCAGGTGGGAACCAGTGATGATTGTAGAGCAGGAGAGTCGAGGGTTCGGATGCATGCAGCAGCCTGTGCATAAGGGGAGGTGGGAAGTGTGTGTGTGTGTGTGTGTTCGGCCTTTTCTCACAAGCTGTGTGTATGAGGGGAGGGGAGGGGAAGAGGGGAGGGGAGGACACTGAGGCCCCAGATTGGGCACTTGCTAGGTGCTGGCACTCACAGTGGCTGCCCTGGGGAAGCCTGAGGAGGCTGTAGGCAGGCAGAGCACAGACTGGCTGCTACAGCCTCAGCCACGAGGTGCAGCGAAGGCCCCCGAAAGAAACGAGGCCGCCCACAGGATGTTGGAAACCGCAGGGGCCTGGGGGTATCTGTCACCTGAAAGAGGCCAAGAGGCCCCCTCTCCTCCTCCCTTCATAACTCGGAGTGGATAGATTCTGAGCACAAGAGGAGACAGCCTCCTCAGTGGGGATCGCAGGGAACATCCTGGAGTCAGCACTCGCCTGCTACCGCCTTTCCTCCCAACCTCAAAGCCACGTCTGGTCCATGGACTCCCTCTGCCGGCTCCTCTGTGAGAGAAGCTGGGGGACTTTCTCCTGACTCTCCTGAGGGTGTCTGCATGTTTGGGGCAGTGTCTCCCTGGTTGTTCTCACTCTGGGGCTTTCCGTTCACCCAGAGCTGTGGTCAGCCTGACAGGCGATAGCCTGAGCCCTTTCCAACTCAGCAACAGCTTGAGGCTTCCTGCCTGTCGGGGCGGGGCCTTGCTGGGGCTCTGTAGGGCCCTGGGGCCCCCTTGCCTGCTAGAGCTGGGCTGTGGTTCTTTTCATTGCCTTGAGTGATGATGCCCAGGCCATGGCAAGGCCACCGGAAGTGGGACAGGCTCAGGAGATCCTCACACCACAGCAAAGGGTGGTTGTTGCAGTTTCGCTGAGTAGAGGATGTTCCATTGCTTCAGGCTCAGTATGTTTTCTTCTCATTCTCGGTCCCCTTCTTGGCAGGGCAGAGCCTTTGGGAGGGAAACCCTGTACCCATTGTCCACCACAAGGCCCATCGCTGGTCTGGCTCCTTCAGCCTTCCTGTAGGCTCTGGGAGAGGGCAGCTTTCACCACTGTTTTCCTTTTCAACCAATCAATTGGCCTTAATTCCCCAGTTTCTGAGTCAGGTCTAATTTCTATGGAAGGGTTAAAGTTATTTTCCTGGATGCCACTGATTCTCTGGTTGTGGCAGTTTCTGTATTGCAGTGGCTGGTTTTTCACCCCACTTCCTGCTTTGCACACAGGTTCAAACTCCCAGCTGGAGCCCTGGCCAGGCCCACTGCTGACCCCTGCTGGCTTCTGGGGGAAATCCTATGCAAACCCTACCAGCCAGGGTGTTCAGCCACAAAGCTTTGCCTTCTCGGCCTTTCCTGGCCTTCAGCATCTTACCTCTTTTAACCTCTCCCCCAACATCTCCTTATCAGCCTGGAGCTGGTGATGTTCTGAGAATCTGGGATGCTTTCCCAGGAGCAAGGGCTCCCAGGCCTCTCTGAGGGGAACACACCCAAAACTGCATGTCCAGCTCCATGGTCTCTGCCATGTCCAAGTCCATAGTCTCCTCTGCATCTGGGAACATGGTCTCCACCATGAGACAGTGAAGCTGGGTAAGGACCCCATTGCCTCCTACTCTCCTAACTCCACCACATTTCCCTAGACCAGTCCATACCAGGGGAGGAAGATCAAGTCCTTCATGTAAGAAACTCATGGTACCTTCGAAACCAGGTAAGACTCCATCCTGGGTCTAGTCACAGCACCTGCCGGTAGCGCTGTGATCTGAGACCTGGTGCTCCTCTGGTCATCCGCCCCTGCGCCACATGTGCAGGGGCCCGATCCTCTCCACCTGGTCACAGACCAGGACACGCGTGTTCAAGGAACCCCGTTTCACCTCCCTGAATTCTGCATGCCTGAGGCCTGGCTCACAAACCCCCTCTCCAGGAAGCCATCCCTCCGGGCCACCTGAGCACTGACCCTCATGTTGGGCACAAGGACAGGCTCCACCAGACGGATGGAAGCACCAACCTGTTCCCCTGCCTCTTGGGGCCCTGCGGCCAGGCCAGGGCAGGCCTCACACTCCTCCTGTTAAGATGCAGATTCTGCCTCAGTGGGTCTGGCGGTCTGAGCCTGCGTCTGTGGCAAAGTGCAGGGGTGGCTGCTGGGCCTTGGGTCTCCTTGGAGCACGAAGGGCTGGAGCTCAGCACCTGGTAAGGACTCTCTCGATGTGGCAGTATGGACAAACGTGGATGAATGAACATCTATCATGGAAGAGCCAAAGTGAAATGAGGAGCCGACAGGCCTGGGCTGTCCCTTGAGATGAAGAACAGGCACAAAGGCCTTCCAAAGACACACTTTGGTGGACAGCAGGGAGCTATGGGTGAAGCTCATGGCCAGTTTCCCTCAGTAGTTTTCTAGAGTGGAAAATTTGGAAGGTTTTCATAAAGCATTTTTGTTTTTATTGCACATCATATAAAATGAACTACACTGTATTTAAAAGAGACAAGACATTCACAAGGCGCAGAGACCCGAATCCTTCTTCTCTTCCGGGCCTTACCCATGTCCACACTGCTCCTGAGGCAGCCTTAACACACACCAACCGCACCAGGTCAGAGAACGTGCTCGTTCTGAGGACTTCAGAGCTGTGCTGGGTCCTTCTGCACTGTCCAGTCTGGAGACTGCTGGTGACAATGACAGGTGTCTGGGCAGGACAGCTGGGCCAGCAGAGCACCTGGTGCACAGCAGAACAGGAGGCCTGTGGACACCTAGTCTGCTGGTGGAGACTGGGGCTACATTACAAGTGCTGAGAAGGAAGACGGACAGGGCAGGCTGGACATCTGTCTCAGGGATGGACGGACTACAACTGACGGACATAGAAAGCGAAAGATGTGCGAAGTCAGGCCTCGCCCTGGCCAGCGGGCAGAGGCCCACTGCCCTTCTGAAACACACACAGGCCTAACAGGGTTACAGGGAGACAAAGAGGAGGCACCAATAGAGGGAGGAACCAAGGGCCCTAAATCCAGGGGGTGGCGTGTTCCAATCCCCACTCCAGGAAACGGAGCGGGAAGGAAGCTGATCCATGTCGGTGCCATCGTCAGTTTCACAGGGGGAGCAGATGTGGTCCCAGGGCCCAGAAATGTGTGCGGAGGCCTGGATCACCAAAGGGACCACACCCTCTCACACGGGCTCCGCTAATAGCCATGGGAGGGGAGCGGGCAATGGGCCGGCCGGTGTGGTCTGCCCCTCTTCTTCTTGCCCACGGGCTGCTGCTTCTTCCTCTCCAGCTTTTCCTTCCGGGCTGCAGCAGTGGTGAAGGTGATGCAGTTGGTGTCCAGGAAATCCAGCAGCTTCCCCGTGGACATGCGGATGCCCTGCTGCTTCAGCTCGGCCTGCAGCTCCGACAGCTCAAAGGGCTGGTACAGCAGGACCTTGCGGTAGAGGGCTGGTGTGGAGCGGATGTAGCACCTCACTGCCTCCTCCACGTCCACTGCCTGCGAAGCACTGACCGCCTTCTCGCCCTCCTCGTCTTCTCCTATAGACTCAAAGGCCATTCCAAACTCACTGGAAGAACTGAAAAGAACCAGATATTAGTATTTTGTGACACCCCTTCCTTCCAGTCCGCCCAAGACCAGGAGCCTCTTTGAAGAAGAGTGTTTCTCTGTCTCCTGAGAAACCTTGCATGTGGCATGGATGACCCCCCAGTGCTGTGTCCCTGGCACTCTGTCAGCCTGAGCAGGATCACGTCTGAGCAGGAAGCAGAAACTTCCATCGACAAGGAGATGTCCTGTCCCCACCAAGGTGGCTCACGGGGCTGGCCCCACTCAAGGGAGTGTCCTGTGGGCTGCAGATGTGGGAGCACCGAAGGACTGCCCAGGAGCCCACAGGGGGCTGCCCTTGAGCCCTGCCTGGATATCCTGTAGTTCACGCCCAGAACACCGGGGTTCCTGAACATCAGCAATTGGGCTTTGCTTATGCCAACTCTCAGACCCACTGATCAGAGGACCTATGAAGCCACTGGCCCTGTCCTTTGATCTGGTTACCTCTGTGAGCTTAAGGAACTGTCGCTGCTATCCACAGAGGTGGCCATGGACTCCTGGGAGGCTGGGAGCTGGGCATCATCATCAGGGCCTAGAGGCCCCACTTTGGCTGGTGACACGCGAGGGCTGCTTCCACCAGGCTGCTGCTTTTGATGTCGGGTGCCCTTGGTTTTAGCTGGTCCCTTGGATCTTTGGATAATAGGGTCAGAAGGGGCCTCCAGTCTGGCACAGCCCGCTGCCTTTGATTCCTTGGTGGTTTTGGTGGCACGGGTCTGGCTGCGAGAAGCCTCCGGAGGCACCTGTGAGAACTGGTTCTCATCCTCAGAGTCTGACTCCAGTGTCTGGTGAGTGTACTGGAATATTTCCTTCAGTTTCAGGACCATCTGGCGTTTGGGCAGAGGGCGCACCCCAAACCTGAATAGGGAAACAGGTGAACTTCAGCAGAGAGCAAACAATGGTCTACAAAGTAATGGCTTCATGTAACTGAAATCCTAAATGCCTGACTTCTAGGACCATTCAGAGATTAGTGTTTATCCTGAGTGTCGATTGAGCTTACTCTGAAGAATGTTCCAGAAAGGCTGTTCCCCACGTTCTGAGCAATGGTGGTGGCGATGACTTTCCTGGGCCCAACGTGAAGTGCAGCGTTCATTAGGATATGAGAGTTTCGATCTCTTTAAAAAATCATGTCTCCTTACTCAGATTGTTAAGGCCAGCGTCCCATCTCCACCCACGTGATCTATGGGGACCTGCCACCTGATGGGTAACCTGGAGGAGTCTCATTTCTTAGCTTCTTGGGGCCTGGGTAATTTGGGGAACAGCACGTGAAGAGCTGGCAGGGACACATGCCCTCTCCCGACAGCGGCCCCAAACCACAGCCTGGGATGGATCTGGTGGCAGGTCCTACAACTCCCAACCTCAATATGCCTGGTCACTTGCGAGAGGGAGGGGACCACTAATGAGCAAGCTTTCAAGACCACCACCAACCTATCCAGTTCCTTCTTTAGTACCGGGGTCTCCATGATGGAATACCGTGGCATTGGCGTTATGGGTACTTTTGGGGGCAAGTTCTTCCTCCGATTAGCACCTTCTGGGTAGAACAAAAGAAACACATGGTTCAGCAGGAGGGACCTGGGTTTACCTTTTTTGACGTTAGTGTAACCAAGAGAAGGATGCACTTGAAGCCCAGTCCCATTTGCTCCATGAGAGCAGTGATGTCCACCCCTTCCCCGTTTGACTCTGGTGTCATGTCTTCCTGTTGGAAAGCGTCACTCAGCACCAATGAGAGCCATGGCGGCCTTGTGCAATGCTGATGCTGTGTGAATGGGGCTGTAGCAGACGAGTGGCTGCCACAGGCTGGGGTGCTGGGGCAATGGCAGTGATGGCCAGTAAGTACAGGATTTATACCTCGGGTGATATAAATGTTCTGGAATTAGTGGTGATGGATGCAAAACATTATGAGTATACTAAAAACCACTGAATGGTACATTTTAAAGAGTGAATTTTATGGTCTGTAATAAATGTCTGTTATTTTAAAAAAGGAAGTGGGTAATTTTAGGCCCTGGCTGGTGTGGCTCAGAAGACTGAGCACTGGCCTGCGAACCAAAGGGTCACTGGTTCGATTCCCAGTCAGGGCATATGCCTGGGTTGCAGGCCAGGTCCCCAGTAAGGGGTGTGTGAGAGGCAACCACACACTGATGTTTCTCTCCCTCTCTTTCTCCCTCCCTTCCCCTCAAAAAATAAATAAAAATCTTTTTAAAAATGGGTAATTTTAAAGATAAATGGGGCAATTAGGAAAAGATGGACTTTGGTTCTTACCCCTTTTATGGGCAGGGAGCCCTTTGAGACTCCAATGAAAATAACAGGCTCTGTCTCCTCAAAAATGCACAAAACTCTTTATATAATTTCAGAGTTTGTCACCCCATAAAGCCCGCCTCAGACTCAGACCAAGGCCTCTGGTCTGGCGCCTCCTGCAGTGGTTCTCACAGCACCAGCTGGGAACCGGTTAGAAATGCAAATTCTTGGTCGCACCCCAGACCTGCTGAAGCAGAAACTCTGGGGTGGGGCCTGGCCACTTGTGTTTTAATCAGCTCTCCAGGCTATTCTGATGCCCGCTGGAGGCTGCAAGTGCTGGTCGATGATACCCAATCGGTGTAGGATTTTAAAAGAAATGAAACACCAGGTCGCAGGCAGATGCTCTGTCCATAAGCTTCGCTTCCCCATTACTAGTCACTGCTTAGTGGCACTCTGCCCGCTGGGGGCGGGGGCAGCACCTTGAAGGCCGACACCAGGTGCTTTGATTCTCCGCTATGACTGAAATGAGATGGGACGTGGCATCCTCCACCAAGTATGGACTGAGGCCCGTAACAGGCCTCTCTCTCAGCCCCACCTGCTGTTCTTGAATTGAGATAAAATTCACATAATAAAATTTTAAAGTAGTTCAGTGGCACTTGGTATCTTCACATTGTTGTGCAACAACGACCTCTATCTAGTTGCAAAATGTGTCAACCCCCGCAGAGGAAACCCTGTAGCTAGCAAGCACCTCCTTCTCCCCGAGGCCCTTGGCAACCACTCATCTGCTTTCTCTATGGATTTGACTGTCCTGGTTCATCCGTGTAAATGGAATCACACAGTACGTGCTCTTTTGTAACTGACTTCTTTCACTTAGCGTAGCGTTTTCAAGGTTCACCCACATTACATCATGTGTCAGTGCTTCGTTCCTCCTTATGGCTGAGTGACATTCCACTTTTTGGATAGACCATGTTTTATACCTCTACTCAATGAGTTGAGGGACATTTGGGTGGTTTCCACCTTTTAGCTATTGTGAATATAGCTGCTGTGAACATTTGGGAACGAGGATCTGTTGAGTTCTGGTTTTAATTATTTTGGATGTATATGTAGAACTGGTGGGTCATAACGGCAATTCTGTTTAACCTTTTAAGGAACTGCACTTGCCCAATCTTAAGACACACCTGAGGTGCGCACCTTGGTCTCTCAGAGGTGCTGGTTCAGTATTCTGGAGTGGGGTCCACAGGCAGGGATTTTTAATAAGTGCCCAGGTGAGCTGTAGGGTCCAGGCAAGTTTAGGAAGCTCTGACGTACTGGCTAAGTATATGTTTGATAGTAAGTCTACTCTCCCTCAGCTGTGGAGAGGGGTCTGCAAGGCAAGGAAGGGGCTTGTCCCAGGTCAGCACGCCTTTCAGCAATGCCACCCATGTTGACATCACCGATTTCCACCTGGGCCCTTAGTGTACAAGATAAACAACTCTTCCCACTACTCACTTGGCTTCTCTAACCCTTCTGATTTCTGACCTCCATCAGCTCTCGATGTCTGGGCCAGAGAAAGAACCTCTGGAGACTTCTGTTCTTCTCCATCCCAATCGTCCCACAGGCGTGAATTCAAGAAGCTCAGCCTGCTGCTCCCAGGGGAAGTTGCCTGAGGGGATTTCTCTTGAGACTTCCTTCGGCCAATGCCGCTTCCTCGAATGGGGGTGGTGCCCAGGAACGCAGGGGAGTGGCAGTCACCACTGTCCAGGGCCTCCCCGGCCCTACCCCCTGGGCTACTGGTACTCAGGGGGCCAGTCCGCTCGAGGTTCAAACTGTCGATTGGGATTGGTGAGAGGGGCTCGGCATGCCAACAGCAGTCAACAGCTGGAATGGGGGGGCCGCTGTCCAGCACGGGGCTGCTGCTCGCCTGATGGGAAGCCACCTCCTGCTCATCTTCACTGTCTTCTACCTCCACCACTTCATTTGCTATGGCCTGATTCAGCAGGCTCAGCCTAGGCAGCGAGTGCTTCAGGAACTGCCCACTGAAATCAGTGTGGGCTCCCGAGGTTGGAGGAGGGGCCAGCAGAGAAAAGTACTTGTGGCTCCTTGGGGAGGGACTAGAAGGGCTTCTAGGATCGACAGAGGCTGGGCAGGATGACGATGTGTGGGGCACAATTACTGAAAACTTACTAGTGGCTCTGGGTCCATCTCTGTTTTCCAACAGGGCTCTGGGCTTGAGCTGAGCCTTCTCATATCCTGGCATCCTGGACCTGGGGCCCAAGGTCTGGGGCTGCGATGAGTAGTCATGGCTTCTGCCAGCAAGTGGGGTGGCAGGCACCAGCCATGAGGTGTCTGTGGTGCTGTCCTTGTCAGGGCTGCTCTTGGGGCTACAGAACAGCTGGGGGGTCCCTCTGCCGCCCACATAGCCCTGGTTCCTTGACAGCCGCCCCTCCTCCTGCTCTACCGGGGTGTCTCTCCTTGGTGGGCTTTGGCAAGGTTCCTGATCTGCATCAACGTCGATGATGGAGAACAGGTCAGAGAACTTGGGGCTAACTTCCGGAATATTCCCCTCTTCCAGGGAACCATTAAAAACTGACTTTATTTTGGTTTGTTCTAGCTCTGGCTCTTCATCTGAATCCAATAAAAGGATGATCTCATCTTCCCTGTTCATGCTGGATGGAGAAGTCTGAGATCTGGAGCTCCAATGGCCAGGCTTTGCCTGAGTTAAGTCAATGGATGGAGACTTTTCTGATGAGACCGAGACTCCTTTATTTCTGCATTCCAGCATGGAACCACATTCTTTGCCTTTCTCAGAGCCTGGATGGTTACGTAGCGTGAGAAGGCTCTGGCCCCTCTTCTGCTTCGATGGTGAGTCCTGGGAGGCTACCCTGGAAGCTCTGCCCTGTGACTGCGGCATTGGTAGGGACAAGTCTCGTGTGCGATGAGGGCGAGGCTGTGGGTGGCGGGGACTCCTGCCTGGAGGAGGCTGTGACGGGACAAAGCATGGATACGAGGCAGGTTCCTGCTGGCAAGTGGGGGGATGGGGGCTCTCCCCCACCCTTTCTCTGATAGTGCCGTGGCCTCTCTTGTGATCACTTGTTACTTGGGATGGTTCAGGGTATCCTCCTGGAGTTGATAAAAAGGGCTGCTTATAATCATTGACACCAACTGAGTACAAAAAGGACCCTTCCCTTCTCTCTGCCGAGCGGCCCTGAGAGGGGCTCCAGGAGCTCGTGGGCTCCAGTGCTCCCTGCAGTGCCTCCGCGTCCTCCTCCCCGTCTGAACACTGGCCCTTGAGTGGCAGGAACGTGGACCGTCCCACATTTTTCCTTTCGGCGGGGGCCTCATCTCCTCCCTGCCCACATGACTCCACCTGCTCTGCATTTCCCGACTGTTCGTTACACTGGATGCTTGCCAGGATTTGCCCGGAACCTGGACCATCTTCCCCAAGCTGGTTAGTTTCTTCCTCAGTCTCTGGAGCTCTTTCCCTCTGGAGCAGCTTTCGCTGAGTAGCTGCGAATTCATAAATTTCTTCCATTTCTGCTTCATTAACCTTTTCTTTATCTTCTTCAAGGCCCTCGGGTTTCAACAAGGCTTCTGCTTCCTCCTCTTCGCCTACCCATATCGACCTCAAGAGCTCTCGGAAGTTCTCTGCTCTGCTTTCACAAGCCTCGTCTTCCTTCTCCTTCCACCGTCTGCCCTCTGAGTCCATCACGACAGACGCCTGTTTGCACAGGTGAGCAAGCTCACTCACGCCAAACCTGCACCAGAAAACATCAAGCGTCGTCACCATCCTGCAACAGAAGCTGCAGCTGAGAGCCCCGGGCACAGGCAAGAGTTAGAATGGAAGGCCTTGAAATGCTGCCTTGAAAGGCATCTAGGGCACTGTGACCAATGCAAACCAAAGCCTGCGAAACCTGTCATAGGTTAGCCCAGGCCAATGAGTGCGCCAGCCTGTCGCCTGCTAATCGGTACATTTGAGACCCTAGACGCTGAACCAATGCTTTCCTACAAATGCATCTGAGGGCTCTGGCCAGGTGGCTCAGTTAGTTGGAGCATCGTCCCATACACCAAAAGGCTGCGGGTTCAATCCCCAGTCAGGGCATGTGCCTAGGTTGCAGGCTCAATCCCTGGTCGGGGCGTGTATGGGTGTATGGGTGGTGTTGTCACCAATTGATGTTTCTCTCTCATGTCAATGTTTATCTCTCTCTTTCTTTCCCTTTCTCTCTCTCTAAAATCAACGGAAGCATGTCCTTGGGTGAGGATTAAAAAAATAAAGAGAGAGAAAAATGCATCTGAGGGATGACATGACCTTGGATGAACAAGGTTTTTTATTCTAGAGGCCTTCACGCTTTGTCAGGAGCATGGTTTTCTGCTGAGTTACCTGCCACCTCTCCTGAGGTACCGGTGTGACAAGCTGGGTAGGTGCAAACTCACGGGAGGTGGACTAAGCCCGCTACCCATTTTCGTTTTCTGGGACCGGGGAAGGAACTGCCACTGTTTAATCTCAGTGTTGGGACAACTGAGGAGCAGCAGTGTTCGGGGGGAGCTGAGGCTGAGGGCCACCCTCTCATCGCACCCAGGGGGCTAAAAGCCACATGACTTGGCAGAGGACCCTTCAAGTAGCCTCGGCCTTCCTGCAAGAGTCCATTTCTGGCCACATTTCCTATCAATATGCCTTGTTCAAGGTCACTACTGGGCATAAACTTGGCACTAAAAGGAATAGAAAGGACTCAGCCCTGATCCTCCCATGAGCCATCAACCTGGTATCGCTCATCAGTTAATGCCAGAAGCCATGAAGTCAATGGAAAGAACACAGACCTGCCGGCCAGGGAACTCAGCTCCGGCGCCAGCTGGGGAGGCAGGCCGGTGTCCGCAGTGTAGAGATACTGCAGGAACGCACGGGCGGCCTCCGTGCTCACGTCACTCAGCAGGACGCGCTGGGTTCTTAGGTCACCGTCTTCTACAGCGAAGAATCCTTCACTGTTTACCTGAGGGTGAAATGAAGTACAGATTTCCTGACTGGACAGTCATGACATGGGACAAAGCAGACGGTCTTGGGGAGGGCAGTCCTATGAGTCTCTAATCTTACAAACGGCCAAAGCCCAGGGACGAGCACTAGCTAGTGTCACTCCATTTTCTTGGCCAGAAATTCTGTAGGTTAAGCCATAAAATACGTTTTCCAAATCAAATCAGGGATAGATGTTCAAGAATCCAGATGGTTCCTCTTGACAAGACATTTCAAATGCACTAGAACTTTCTGAGAGACCAACAATGGTTTCTTAGATTCCAATAACACAATATTCGAGTCAAGCACATGTCAACACAGATAGGTCAGTCAGTAGCTCAACTTGAAAGACGTCAATTATAAGTCTTCACAGTTATGCAAATAGAGAAAAAAAGAGAATTCTGGGGCGGGGCAGGGGAGGAGGATTTTTATTCAACGGTACAAGAACAAGAAAATCTGAAGTTTCCCCAGCCTGAGGTCATTTCCTCGTACCACGTCCTGACCTCAAACACGCCTTCCCCACGGAAGTGTCACCTTATGACAACTACAGACGAAACGTTTAGGGCAGCGGGAGAGCAGGGCACGAGAGGGGTGAAAGCGCGGGGGAAGTGGAAGTGAGGGGGCTCAGGAGCGGGGAGCCAGGGGGACAGGAGAACGGAGAGCGAGCCTGAGCAAAGAGTGACGAGGAGCGGAGGGGCGGGAAAGGCAGAGGGAGAGGAGGGAGAGTGAGAAGGACACAGACACTCCAGCAGGGATGGAGGGGCTGCACGGAGACGCAGCTTGTCTACCACGTACTTACATACTGAATGAGACGCGGGCATCGGGCATAAAGCACAAACTTGTGCGCATACAGCACCTCCCCGCTGTCCATCTGAAACTGAACATCACTCAGGTGCGGGTTATTGACCATGGCCCTGAAGTCAGCAACCAGCAAACCGAGGGAGAGCTGAAACAGGAGGACAGCTGTCACTTCCACCCGTCACTCGCCTCTCTAGCCGTGCCAGTTCCCCAACTAGGATGACGCTAGGGTGGCCAGGCAGACCCTCACACTCCTCTCAATAGGGTTCCTATGCTGGATTCCACCTTTAAGTTACCTTAAGTCATTCAGCAACACGGAATGGCAAAACACTAACTTCTCTCTCAAATACTCTATCACACTGAGTTCTCTGGCCTAGAATGGAAGGGACCAGCAGATGGAGAGGCGTGGGCGCTCCAAAAAGATGGAGCTGCAGCAGCGGCATCTCCTGAGCACCGTGTGTGGCAGGCCTAGTGTTTCACAACATTGTTGTGTGGCCTCGTGAAGAAACTTCGCAGCCTGGCGTAACAGATGAGGACCCCCAGGCCACACGGTTCAGGGACCCGGCTGAGAGGAGCTCCAAGTCCTCTAAGTGCCATGGTCACCAGAAGAACTTGGTATGATGCTGACATACTAATAGTGTGATGACCACTCTAAGGGAAACCAGTATCTCACACAATTCATCACCAATGCAGAACATGAACTATTAGGGGGAGGCCAGCCCGGACCAGCATGTCGGAGGGGCAGAGTGAATCCTCAATGAATGAACGAAACTCTAAGAAATGAGTGCACAGAGCACTTGGCTGAATGAGGCAACCTCACAGAGTAAGGGCGGACCCTCTGGGATTCCAGGCAGAGCAGGCTCCCAGGGCTTGGTAAATGAGTTACCCTCACAGTTCAGTGGCAAAATGGACAAAGCCTCATGGCAGACTCCCAACAGGGGGACAGGAGGTTGCTCTAGGCTCTTGCCTGACTCAGCTCAAACACAGTCTAGGAGGCCAGGGGGCTCCTACAAGGGCCTGAAGGCTGGTGGTGAGCTGACCGCACGGAACATATGACGAGCACCAGCAGCCGGGACTACAGAGAGGTCCTTACCGAAGCCTGGTCGCCCATTTCCAAGTGCTGCTCCTCAGCTGGCAGGACAAACCCAGTCAGTGGAAGGCCACCGGGCAGATCCATCCCTGAGAGAATTCACAGGTTAAAAGAACATTACCTCCTGGCAACGTCAGCCTCCAGAGCATCAACTGTGGGCTGAGCCGACCCCAGAGGGGCCTTGGACTTCTTCAGTGAAAGTGATGCCCACAAACCACCTTTATCACCACCCCCTTCCAACAGAGAGAAACACAAGCAGTAAAATAAACAGAGTTAGGCTACTGATCACTCGCTCTGCACAAATGGCTCTATCCTTGGCTAAAGTTTAAGAACATGGTGATATTTACCTGTGTCACATTCGCCTTTGAGGAAAAAAAATGAAAGCACCCATAGAGACTACCATTTCTCCCCATCACATGGGCACACACCAAGGAACATTAAATCTGAGCTGCCTCATGGTCTTGGTCACAGGGTGGCGAGGGCCCAGAGGGCGGGGCTGGCCCATGTGTCCCATCTTGTGTCTCACCTGTGGTTCCCCCACAGTCAGCCAGGGCCCCGCTGCTGGGCAACTGGCTGCTGCTCAATCCCTCTCTCGCCAGGTCCATGAGGTCCTGCAGGGCCTGGTACTCCCTTTGGCTGGCAGAGGGTGGCGGGTTTCTGGAACAGGTGCTATGGAGAGCAGGCGGCATGTGCACACCTGGCTGTGGCTGGTCAGGTGACACTTGTGGCAGCGTGGGCTCCTGCGTGAGACCCTGAAAGAAGTCAGAAGCCAGAGTGACCGTGCGACTGCCGTAGCACCCACCACCCAGATGGTCCCTGACGGTGGCAGCCACCCCAGAGGAGCCCCCGGAAGCTTTGCTTCATCACCATCTGTCAGCAGGCCTCTCAGTCACGGCAGAGGCCATGCCTGTGGCACCCACATCTTCAGAGATTCCTGGCAGCCCCTGTCTCCTTAATGTCATCTAAGTGGCCTCAAGCAAGTAAATATCGACTCTAGGACCACCTGCATCAGGCTTGTCTGGTTCCTGAGCCCCATCACAGGCAGACCGCGTCAGCCCTCTGGGAAGGGGCCTGGGATCGTGCGTGTTAAACAAACTCTGCAGGAACACAGTAAGTTTGGGACCCAGTGGTCCTCTGTTCTTACCAGGAGAGCCATCTAGTCACTGCCAAAGGAAACACCCTATGACTGACACCCTTTCCATTCCCCTCCTTCTAGAACTTTCTGTCCGTCCCCCTGCTGTTGATTCCCAGTGCTATAATCCTAGAGCTGCCAAACCTTCCCCGCACCACCCACAGCCCAGCCGCATGTGTCTGCAGGGGAGGGCACACCTTGGCGGACTGCTGGGGCACCACGGGAGGCACCAGGCTTGCTGTGTAGAAGGATTCCGGGGCCCAGGCCTCAGTCAGGGCACTGCCCTCCCACAGAAAGTTCTGCTTCCCTTCAGGTGGTCGGAGACCCCTGCTGGCCTTTTCTAGCTCTTCCTTTAAAAGTCTGCTTGCAGGAAGTGGTGGGGTGCTGGACAATTCTACTTCCTCTCCTGCAAAGAGCTGGGCCACACGGTCCTCAATCTGTCTTCCCCTGGTCTCCGAGTCCTGGACTAACAGCTGCGGTGGAGAAAGGGGTGCTTTCTTCTTGCGACCCTTCTTCCCTAGAGAAGGAGAAGTGACAGTTAATAACAGAGTCATCCACATAGCCTGAGGCCCGGCAGTAACCCTCAGCCAGAGGCACTAAGGCGAGGCTCCCCCGGAGCCACCAAGTGGACACGTGTACCTGCTGTCAGTCTTTTCCTCTCGGAAACAGCAGTTCCCAGTGTGAGCGCCGCAGGCACAGCCTCCTGCTCCATCTCGGACCGGGACAGAGCCATGGCCACCTGCAGGTCCTCCGGTAGCACCTCAGGCTCACTGACCTTCCGCCTCTTCTGTGGCTCCTTCTTCTTGGGGGCTCCCTTCCTTTTCAGACCTCCAACGTGATTGCTGAAGCTTAAAAGGCAGCCAAACAGAAAGGTTAGTGACAGCCAGAGTTGTGAGCTCATCCTATTCTGAGGTGATCGCCACTGGACCAGAGCGGGCTGGACCCCTTCTCCTGTTAGGGGAAGAGAAAACGAGTCAACGTGGACCCTCCAGACAGAGGCATCAAGTGCTCTGGGAATTCACTGTGCTCACTCCGTGCCTCACACAACTCACACGATCCTGGGTCAAAATCAGTCCAGGCACGGAAGGGTCTGGGTCCTGCTGCGTGATTCTGCCCAGCCAGGCTGGGGTGGCAGTGTCATACCTGCACACCCTAGATGTGGCCAGGCCCTTCCAGTTGAGTCAACACTTGATGGCTCCGCATCACACCCTGGATTCTCCCAAGGTCTGCCCCTTCACACTTCAGATGCCCCTTAGGTGGTCCTGGATACATTGGCTACGAAAGGATTCCTTCCCTCCTACAGAGGCTGCAGGGCTGCAGGGCTGCAGGGCAGTGCCTCTGCCCAAGGCCTGAAGGAAGGGCCTCTCAGTTTGGATCACCAAAGTGGTCAGTGGGCTTGGAGGCTAACGTACAGTGACTTGTTTGGCTTGGAGGAGATTTACTGAAAGATTTTCTGGCTGGAGAGAGCCTAGACTGCCCACTGACTCCCAACAGGCTGGGCAAGAAGCAGAAGGGTAAAGGTGAGAAAGAAACCAACAGCAATCCCAAGATCAGCTTCCCTGCAGCTGTAGGGAATTCTGGAAACACCGCTGGCTTTCACAAAATCTCATGTTCTCCACTGGGCCAGCGACGGCTCCAGAATCTCGGCTTTCATCTCAGATGATCTAGGCAAGCCCTAATTCAGTTCTAACTTTCAATAACCACAGACTCCAAAAGGGAAAGGAGCCACCCCAACCTCCTGGGGCCCTGCCATTGTGTACGCTGCACCTCTGGACCCATCAGGCAGGGCCCGGGCCCTGATGAAAGCAGGTGAGGGGTGTAGAGGCGAGTGGGGTGCTCTGACCAGCACGTGTGCCCTGGCCAGGGAGTCATGACCATCCCAGAGTTCCAAACACCCCAGGCTTGGCCTTAGGGCAGGGGGGGGCTCAAAGTCTCAGTGAGGGGATCCATTTGTAGCTTTCTATTTTAACAGCCTTCTAGAAGAACCTTCACACATCTTGTTTCACTTCTTGGAGGTATTTGAAAAGCAGATTTATTTTATCTGAGTAGGTAGATTCAGTGTGGTCCTGGCAAAAGGCAAGTAATTGCTTAGGTAACATCTATTCTCAGCCTTAAGGCTTCCAAGTCTACAATGCTAGTTAGTGCTGACATGCTAAAACGCAGACAGACTCACCAGCAAAGACTCAGCCTCTGCCCTCCCCATCTCAGCACAGACCCAGCTCACACGCCCAGAACCCATGTGCAAGGCAGAGGCCAGCACCAACAAACCGCCCTTGGCATTCCCTTTGCTCTTGACAGCTGTCCAAGAAGTCCCAAACCCACAGGAGTCCAGGGCTAAAGCCGCCGTGTTCCCTGTAACGCTGGGGTCTACTCTGGCACCTATAGCAGCAGGGACAATGCGGCACAAAGCTGACCCTCTGCCACTTGTGTGCCTGTGGTTTGCATGCTGAAGACTTGTGTCATCAGCAGGGCCTCCTATTTTAACACTTAAGCTTTTAATTCATGCAAATGTTTTATAAAGGCCTATGGTTCTGTCTCACCAACTCTTTGAACTATGCTGAGTAATCTTACATTAACAGTATGAAAATTGGACTATGCTGAGATGCAAGCGAGGCTGTACCACACGTGAAACAGATGTGGTAAAGGGAATTACCAAATTCTTAGCTGCTCTGGAGGGCACTGACCGCGGGGCCTTGGGAATGGAAAACTCTCAGAGAGAAGGATCTCAAGGAAACCGGTCCAACTGGTCATTTCCACAGACACAGACACACCCACATGGACCATTTCAAAGCCATGCAGGATGCAGAATTTGTCCCCTACTCAACCCCTGTGGAGACCATGACTGATTTCCTCCTGTTTCATTTTCAGAATCAAAGAAGGCTCTATTGTGTGCCAACACTACATAAAGTTTTATTTTTTTCTTTTAAAAACCAAATCAGAGTACTTCTTTGATTTTTTCCTTTTCATCTGACTCACCTCGCCGGTGCCAGTGTGCCGCAGGCCCCCTCAGGCTGAGCTGTCTGCAGCCGCACGGCCTGGAGCAGGAGCTGGGGGCCAACCTCCATCTTCACTGCACACTTTTTCACGTGACTGATTCTGCTCTTTGGGGTGAGAAATGGCTTGCCACAAATTGGGCATTCAGGGATCCGAGGTGCAGTAGGTCTCAGCGCCTTTTCAGCCTCATCCAAGCACCTGAAGGAAGACAGTAAACACAGGAGAACCGCCTTCCCTGGTGGGTCCACATCTACAAGGACATGCTGTGGGCCAAAACATATCCCATGCAAGCCAGTACCTCCACGCAACCCAGTACCTCCACGCAACCCGTAGTCTGCATCCAGATACGGAATTTAGGTATCTGTTAGCAAAGGTGACTGAAGAAAGCAAGGACAGATTAAACACAATCAATCACAGAGTCACCATATGATCTCGCAATTCCACTCCTATGTGTATAGCCAAAAGACCTGGAAAGAGATACTTAAGCCAACACATGAAATGCATGTTCATAGCAGCTCTATTCACAATACCCAAATGGTAAACAATGGACAAGTCTATCAATGGATGAGTAGAGAAACAAGATGTAGTCCATCCATACAATGGTACATTACTCAGCCATGAAAAAGGAGAAAGCACGGACACATGCTCCAACATGTGGGAACGTTGAAAACACTATGCAGAGTGAAGGAAGCCAGACACACAAAGGCCACACAGTGTGTGATTCCACTTATGTCCAGAAAAGGCAAATCGATAGAGACAGACAGCACATTAGCTGTTGCCAGGAGCTGGGGGATGGGGCCATGGGGAGCGAGTGCTAATGGGCACAAGTTTTCTTTTTGGGGTGATGAAAATATTCTAAAATTGACTATGGTGATGGTTGCATAACTCTGTGAGTTTACTAAACAAAATTCATTGAATTGATCATTCTAAATGCATTAATTGTATGTGAATTATATCTCAATAAACCTGTTAAAAAATAAAAAGCAAGGGCAAGTTGACACCCACTCTGAGGGGCTACTGTAAGGCGTCTCAAGATCACCCCTCCAGCCACAGGGGCCCCTGGCCCTGGCCACACCCACGGGAAAGGTGACAGCTGGGCTGCTCCTACCAGTTCACGTGCTGCTCCCTCCGTGTCACGTTCATAGCTGAGAGATTCTTCTGACAGATCTGGCAGAAGAACAACCCCTTCCCCTCCAGGCTATCGTCATGTGCGGAGGCTTGTTCCTGCTGAAACTCCTGCTGCAGGGCCAAGGCCACTGCACCGTCGCTGTCTGTGGCAGGGAGCCAGGGCCCAGACCCTGTGGAGAAGCACGAAGGTCCCTGAGGACGAGCTCATCCTCAGACCTCCGCACGTCCATCAGATCTCACAAGACAAGGACAGCGGGTGCTGCGTGGAGAAACTGGACCCCGTACTACTTTGCCTCATGGCAGGCACCATCCAGGGAAATGGGGCAGGAAACGGGGCTCCTTCAACAGCACTTCTCAAACTTTACTGCGTGTAAAAATCCCCGGGGACCTGGCTGAAATGAAAGTTCACGTTACGAAGGTCTACGTGGAGCCTGAGCTCCTGGATTTCCAACAACTCCCAGTAAGGCGGATACTGCACGTCCAGGACCACTCTTTGCATGTCAAGTCCTAGAGAACTTCCGTTTTTCCCATTTCTGCAAAAGTCAGCTGCCATGGACATGCCAGGTTTATAAGGCTCTATTCCAACAAACCCAAGTTTACTCTTCAAAGTTCAACCTTTCCTACTGCTATGACCTCTATGACCTTTGCTGCCCGTCCTGGAAGAACCAGGTCAGAGTGAAATGCCTTGAGCTGGCTCCCGAGGCAGCATGCCTTCCTCCGCCACCCTGTCACGTCTGATACTGCTGAAGCAGACCCTTGGCATTCATGACAGATATGCCCTGAAAATTTCACAAATTCACAATTCTTATATTACTAGTTCTTATACTAAATACCAATTACTTATATTGGAATTCCCAATTCCCAGTATTACTAATGGCCTGTCATTCTTTCCACCAAAGACAGAAGAGCACCATGGTTTACTTTGTGCCCACCCCCCCTTTATTTTTCAGTGAAGCAGTGGTTTCTCTCTCCTGAGCTTTACTGGGTATGATGTGAAGATACACGGAAGCAGCTGAGCCACGTACTGGCTGAGCAACTCCTCTGCACCCTTTGGGTGCTCAAGAGCTCAAGGACTGATGCCACAGCAGATGTCACCTTGCTACTTGTGTGGAGACCTTTCTGGTAGCCTGAGAATCATCAGTTCTCCTAGGGTGCAATATGCAAATACAGCCCCATGAGACCACATGCTCAGTAGCCATACACCTGTCAACACAGTTTCTTCCTATTCCTTTTCCTTTTATATATTCTCATCAAAAATAAGGATTCATACTGTTTAGGAGATAAAGACTGGAACCAGCAGACATTATGTGCTTCTTGGGGTGGTGCACAGCACCTGCAAACCGCTGATGCCAAGCTGCTTAACCTGGAGCCAATGAGACCTGTCGATTCCTCAGTGGGACGCAACCCAGGGATTGCAGGAAGGGGTTAAATGCCATCATGAAGAAACAGTCGAGCAAATCCAGAAAGTGGTGAATTTTAAGACAATTACCTGGACTCTTCAAAAAGTATCATTAAAAGAAAGGCAAAACAAGGCAAGGGGACTGTTCTAGGCTTTAGATCGTAAGAGACTACTGGCTACGGCCACAGAGAATGTATGAACTTATAGTTCTGACAAACCCTCAGACACCAGCTACCAAAGCCATTCTTGGGACAGTTGCGGAAATGTGGCTGTGAACTGGATGGATATCAGGCAGCATTACGGAAATAGGTGCGCTAATGCTACTGTGCCTATCGAGAACCCAGGGGTGGAGCGCCGTGACGCCCACTGCTTACTTTCACATGGTACGGAACAAGCACACACCTTTATAGAGACACAAAAAAATATATGACAAAGTGTTAACAACTGTTAAATTTTGGCTGAGGACATAGAGGGTTTGTTGTAAAATATTTTTTACTTTTCTATATGGGAAAAATTTCAAAGAAAAAGTCAAAATTAAAACAAGAGAAAACGGTACCTTGTCAAAAAAACTAAGTGAGTAATGTCCCAGGGACCTGTGGTTCTCTGGCTACAGGACATGAAATGGCAAGGGCAGAATGCCAGACAGTGCCCACCCTCAGTAGAAATACAGTGAAGGGTGGCTCCTTCCTGTCCCCCTTCCTCCAGAATTAGAACTTATTCCTGTTGGGAATACAGAAAACTCCCATCATACCGTTCCCCGCCATCGTTGCCTCTGGAGGGCCCTCTGGGACATTTTCTTCAAGGGCAGCCTGGAAGGAGCACCCATCTGAGTCATGTTTCAAACGCTCGGGGTCTGCTCTCTTGAACTGCTGCATGCGCTGCAGGACCACCTCGGCCGCCCGGGGTTTGGAGGGACTTGGCGCCATCGCAGTCAGACAGGGAGGAGGGGGCTGGGAGTTGCTGTTAGGAGCAGCCTCTGAGGAGAAAAATATTCATATGTGTCCATTCTAGGTAGAGAAACAAAACACTCCGCCACCAAATACAGGTTAGACATAAGTTTCACAGGGGTCCTTTACCAACTAGTTTAGGTTTAACCCTCAAGTGTGAATAGGACTATCTCTTGGTAACCTCGCTGTTTGTGGTAAGAGAAGTGTACCTGTCATAGACCTTTATGACAGGAGAGGGAACGGAGGGACTGCTAACGAATATGGGGTTTATTTGGGGGTGATGAAACATTTTAAAATTAGGTAGTGCAGATGACTGCACAACTGTGAACATACTAAAACCACTGAACTGTACATGTCAAAAGAGTAAATTGTATACAATATGAATATCTCTATAAAGCTGTTATGAAAGAAGTATTAATGAAATACATTTGATATCTCTCTAGGTCAGAAGTTCTCCTTTAACTTGGCGGATGGCCCCCAGTGAGGATCCATGAAGCCCCTGAAGTTGTATGTCAATTTTGCAGGTATGCGTGGGGGTGCGGTTTTCTGTGGAAGTCATGCATACCTTTCATTAGACTCGGAGCCATGCTCCTCTCAGTGAGGAGCATAAAGGACCAACGGCATTTCAGCAACATCACTGAAGCCTTACAACAGCCTCTGGGAGCTAAGCCTTTACCACCACTCCATTCAGAGGTCATGCCAACCGCCCTGGGCACAAAATATTACGTACTTAAGATCAGGAAGTGCAGGTGAGAGAAACTTAGAAACAGAAGTTTGGAGCCCAAAGACCTTGTTCTGCTTAGATATGCAAGGCCGGTTTTCAGTTCTGCATGAAGAATATACGCTAAGCATATGGTTAGGTACATCAAGGACAGCACAGTAAGAAAGCTGCTTTAAACAAATGAACCAAAAAAAGGCGGGGGAAATAAAAAGGTATTTGGAAAAGAAAGGAAGAACTTGAGGATTCTCCTGGAACCTAAGTTCATACGGTACCCACTATGGAATGATTTAGAGAAAATGGGAAAAGCAGCAACATTTTCATGTTTATGTAACTCATACACAATGTGAGCCAACTATATAATGTAAACATTAATAGGAAACGGGAAGAGGGCCCCAAACATAATCATGTGGAAAACTCACACAGGGGTTCTATTTTTTATGACCATTATTTAAAACGGGAGTAGGCAAACTATGGTCCTTGGGCTGGCTGCCTGTTTTGTAAATGAAGTTCTGCTGGAACACAATTCATTCACATATTGTCTAGGGAATTGAGGAGTTGTGACAGAGGCCATATGGCCCGCAAGGCCAAAAAAATTTACTGTACTACCTGGCACTTTGCAGAAAATTTTCCAACACCTGGTTTAAAATGCTACCAATCACCACTGGTTTCCTCTCTAGAAGTTCTGGCAGTGTTTCTGGCTGGGTTACCTGTCTGGGAGCTCCGTGCCCTCTCCCGGAGCACAGAGGAAGCAGGCAGACTTCCTTCCCCATTCTCAGGGGGAGCCGGCTCACTCTCTTGCTGCTTGGGTGCCCCTTGTTTTTTCGTCCTTGCACCCTGGCTGCCAGTTCGGGGCTTCCTCTCCCTAGGGCCTTGAAGGGTTTTGCTCTTGGTAGCAGTTGGTTTGGCTCTTTTCGGTCTACTGGTTATCTGAGTGGTGTTCGAGGCCTTTTTTGTCTTCCTTTCCCCTGATACTTCCTTGGAGCCATTCTTTTTCACCCTTTGGAAAAAGCTGGCACAGAGTTCCTTAAAATCATCATCTGACTCATCCATCATCTGACCAGTTTTAAGGCTTTCAGAGTGGTTTTCAGAGGACTGAGGGTCAATCTGGGGGCCCAAGAACAAGCCTAGCAGGGCCTCATTCAGAATCACAGCTTCATCGGGGTTCTTCTTTAAATCTCACTGAGAGACCTGGAGAGTCTGCACAACTGAGAAAAAAAGTACTGTTTTCCCCTCCATAATTATTTAAAACATTTTTTCTTCAATTTGATCCTGTGTTAAACAGCATGTTTAAAGCTTCCCTCTGTTAAAGTTCACATTTGAGAGGTTTGGTTGCCCAATAGAAGCCTCCGAGATAGAACACATATGAAGTTGATTCTCAGGTCATTGTCCAAGATCTCCATGGTGATAAAGCACACGTGATTCATTTAATTGCACATCTGTGGAAAACCAAAAGCATCTAGGTATAATTAGACAGATACTGTCATTTTGTGCCATTTCTTCTGAGAAGGGATAAGAGCATGCAGAGTATGGGAGTAATAATACCCCTGTCGGTACTCAGGTATAGCTTGGTTAACATAGACCCATCACCCTACAGGACATCACAACACAATGTGGGCACAGGGATTGTCTAAAAAACCATCAAAGCATGTTCTGTCACAGACAGAAAAACTTGGGCATCTTGGAAGAGTATTGTTTTTACTGAAATCTGGAGAATAAGTCCCATGAAGTGCAGTCACCACAAAAACATGATGATTCCCAAATCCAGAAAAACTATCTCTTAGGTCTATGCTGGTCCAAGGCCTCTAGCCATCAGAAGCTCTATCAGCAGGCAACAAAATGAGAGAGGGAGAATGAGAATGAATATGCTCTTGAACACTCAGGAGACAGGAACAAATAGAAGGTAAGAACACAAGAGGCTCATCCTTCATTGACACGACCAATTTTTCCAAGTCAAAAAAGGCCCCTTTCTCCATCCTCTCACCCCAGCAAGAGCTCTCCAAACTCAGGTGACTAGAATGCTGTCCAAATGCAAGAGTTAGGCCTTATGGGCCTGATTATGTACATCAGCACAGTTTAGTGGGATTCAAAAATCCAAATTGAATGACTCAGTGGCAGAAAGTTCATTTCAAATTCAATAATGTAGTCTCCACTGTCCAAGTAATCCGATTACTCATCTAGTTTTCCTGTACTAGGCAGACAGTCTTACAATCTACTTAGCATGGCTGGCTCATTCATATCTTCCAAGTCACCTCCTTAGAGGTGCTTCCCTTCATCCTCTAAGTACACGCTCTCCATCCCTATTATTTCCTTTCATCACACAGTTTTCACAATAGCACTTATAAGTTATAATCGTATGTAATAGATAACATTTACTGAATGCTTACTATATGCCAGGCATCAGTGCAACTGCTTTACAGGTCTAATTCATTTAATCCTTGCCACAATCTTATTCGGTAGAATCTATCGTCATCCCTTCTTTACAGCAAGGATATCAAGCACAAGAATGAGGAACTGGCTCAAGTTCACACAGCTTTTGAAAACAGGGCAGGGATCAAAGCCAGGCATTACGGTTTCAGGGTATCAACTCTTATTCATTCACTTATTATCTGCCCCCTACTAGCTCAAAACTTAAAGAGGGCACACAGATTCATATAGCTTACTGTGTATTCTCTTTGGCTGATAGGCACCTGACTTGTAAAAAGTGCTCGTCAATTACTTGTCAAATTAATTAACTGCAAAGAGTTTGGTATAACGGGATCGAAGAGAAAGTTGGGGTGGGAGAGGAGGCTTCAGCAGAGGTCCGTGTCCTAGCGTTTGGAACATTAAGCTAACCAAACAATTTTATCCTGTTGGATGTGGAGCGCTATGGCAAATTCCACCCTCCACACTGCAGTCTCCACATCTCTGTTGCTAAGACAGTTCATCTCCCGTACGTACTCAATCAGCATTTGCTTAACGAAGTAGCAGGTCCTACAAGACCTCAAGTTTCCAGAGGGCCGGCGACTTTTGCCTGCTCAGCTTTGGTACCTACGGCTGCGCCAGGCTCCTAAGGAACGCAGAATGAATGGAAACGTGAGGGACAGACCATTCCGTTCCGTTCCCCTCAACCCGGTAACACGCAGAAAACGGGTAGGGGGCTCAGCCTGGGGAAGGGCTGCCAAAGACTCTGACGACTAATTCCGATCGCCAGACTGTCCCCCGAGCAGTGACTCCGTGGGTATCCGGATCCCCCCTCCTCTCCTCCCTTCCGGCATATTCCGGCAGCCCAGGCCTCCTCCACCCAAGCACTGCTCCTGCCTCTACACCGCGGCTGGAAGGGGTGAGAAAGGCCCGAGATGGCTGGATCTCCAATACCCGGGTGCCTACTCTTTGCCCCAAAGCCCAGCCCCTCCTACCTCCGGCGCCGCCGCGGCACCGTCTCAACGGAGAGCCTCAAGCCTGCGCATGCGCCGCCCGGCTCCCCAACCCCCCTCCTGCAGAGAATTGCGTCTGCGCAGGCGTTAGCGCAGGCTCAGAGCATTCAGGGAGGCTTGCTTCCCATCCTCCTCCGCGGCCTAGGCGCGAGACGAAGAGCGTTTTCGGGGGGCGTGAGGTGTAGCAAAGAGGTGCGCTGCGGGGCGCGGTGGAGTGCGATGTTTTAGAGAGCTGTGTGGCCGCAGGCCTGAGCGCTGGCTGCTGCTGCTGCAGTGGCGTCCGGGAATGTCTATTAAGTGTTGAGGAAAAGTCAGGGTGAGTTCAGGACACCGCCGCAGTTTTAAGCTGAATTTTGAGTCCACCACTGTTTACACAGGAAATGTTTGCATATTCGGTGGTGGCCCTTCCAGCACACCTGCCTGAGGAACCAACGAGTAAACGGAGGGAGGAGGGATTTGGAGACGCACCAGATGAGGCTTGACGGGGAAGGAGACCTGCCTTTCTGGTGATGGTAGCGAACAGGTGGAGCCCTAGAGGTTGGGAGGTGTTAGCTGGAGAGTTGTCCTGCGCGTGGCGAGGCCGAGGTGATACCCACGGTCTCCAGTCTGGCTGGAGGGGTTCGCCAGTGGCCACCATTTAAGGTAGTTTACAAATCACATTAGGGTTTTGGACTTCAGCTGGCGTCATTGGAAGCCATTGAAGATTTTGATATTAAAGAGTTTTACTTGCTGTGTGAAAATGGATCTGGAGTAGCAAGACTGGAGCCTTATTAGGAGGCCGTTATAATCTAGGTGAGAAGTGAGGATGTCCTGAATTAGCAGTTGGAATGGAGAGATAGTAAGGGATTTGAAACGCCATGACCTAATTATGTGTTAGAATTTGTAGGTTTCTGGCCAGAGCACTGGAATAATAGAATACAGAAAGAGTAAGTTTGGAGGGAAGAGAATACATAGAGGTTCTTAAAATATATACAATTCACATATAAAATTTACCCTTTTAAAATGTATGATTTAGTGGTTTTTAGGACATTAACAAAGTTATGCAACCATCATCACTGTCTTAATTCCAGAACATTTTATAACCCCATTTGTAACGGTACAAATAGAAATCTTTGTACCATTAGCATTCCCTCCCCATTCCCCCTAACTCCATCCCCTAGCAATCACTAATGTGCTTTCATTTCTGAGGATTTGCCTAGTGTGTACATTTTATATAAATGGGTTCATTCACACAATATGTGGCCTTTTCTGTCTGGCTTTTACTGAACATACTGATTTTAAGGTCCATGTTGGAGCACAAATTGATTTATTTCTTTTAATGGCTGGATAATATTTCCTTGTATGGCTGTACCACATTTTGTTTATTGTCAGTTGATAGGCATTTGAGCTGTTTCCGTATTTGGTTATTATTAATGATGCTGCGGTGAACATTCATGTAAAGTTTTGTGTTTTTAGGTCACTTGGACATACACCTAGGAGAGTAATTTCTGGGTCATCCTACATTGGTTCTGAGTGCTGAGTGCGAAATGCTAATAGAACTTTCAAGACCTATATCTTTCTTTTAATTTTTATTGATTGATTTTAGAGAGAGACATAAGTAGAACTTCTTGTTCTACTTATTTATGCCATTCATTGGCAATCCTTGTATGTACGTGCCCTGACCTAAGATGGAACTAGCAACCTTGGCGTATCAGGGTGGCATTCTAACCAACTGAGCTACTTGGGCAGGGCCCAAGAGCATTTTCTCTATGAAGGTGTTTAGGAGATGTTGGTTTTGGAAACCTAAGTTAGTTTGTAATATAATCTCCAATTGATTGGATCAGTTAGCACAAGAGTTGTAGGCAGCACAGAGGAATAGGTGGGGTGAGGTATCTCATGTTTAGTGGCAGGGTTTTAATTTATAGTGGTGCCTGAGTGACAACATGGAGAGGCCAGTGCTATTGAAAGAAGAAGGTATTACGTTTCCGGAGAGAAGAGGCACGCCACACCGAGGATGGTTTTGTCCAGGAGGCAGAAGCAGGAGCTAGGGGAAAGCTTAGGTCAGACCCTTTGTTCTATGAGAAAGGCAAGGCAGGGCAGGGTAAACCTTTTAGGACTGGCTAGTTGGAGTAATTTTGGCAGGTCTAGGGCAATAGGAATGGTTTCTAGTTGCCATGTACCTGGTCCTGGGATGATTTAGGGCAGGGGTAGTATTTGCTTGATCTGTGAGATTTAAAGGAATTGATTATTTTGTATACGAGAGGCTGCTCCCAAGTAAGTTGATTACTATGTTTAGGAATTAGCCCTGGAAAGGGCAGTCTTCCCACCAGCAAGATTTTTACGATGTCAAAACATCATAAGATACAGGAAAAAAAATTAAACATGATTAAAGCACAGGGATGTGGCTGGGATGATGCGAAGGACAGTTGCAAAGGTGGCAATTATTTTTCTCCAAATTGAAAATTAAGGGCCTGAGTCTAATTTAGGATTTAAATCTCTTAAGAGGCGTGTAAGACAACCTTCCTCTTCTCCTGCAATCTAACCATAGAGTATTTTTTAAGCAAAATGAGTTAGCTGAAATGTAGCGAAAGGAGTGTTCCTTAAACCTTAACATTCTCAACTTAATTACCTATGGAATATTTTAATCTGAAAATGCTTGAACACCACCCTTAGACCTGCTGATAAATCTTGAGCAATTTCCAACCTGTGTCTTGAAAGTTTTACAGATGATTTTGATGGCCTCTAGATTACAGACTAATTGTTCACTGCATTCAACGACTACCTGCTGGACAACTCTTGTAGGCTAAATATAAAAGAGATGTCAAAAATTGGGTGAGGAAAAGCAGATCAGAGTGGTGGGACTCATCAGGTGGCCACGGAGACGTGAAGTCAGAGCTCCACCACCATCTCTGATCTGTTCAGTATTCACCATCGCTGCTCAAGCTGATCCAGAAGGCGAAGCTGGCAGAGCAGGCTGAGCGCTGTGATAACATGGCCACCTGCGTGAAGGCTATGACAGAGCAGGGCACCGAGCTGTCCAACAAGGAGTGCTACCTGCTCTCAGTGGCCTACAAGAACGCAGTCGGGGGCCACCGGTCCACCTGGAGGACCTCACACAGGAAGTTGCAGCTGATTGAGGACTAGGGGGAGAAAGTGGAGTTGGAGCTGCCATCCATCTGCACCACGGTCCTGGAATTGTTGGATAAGTATTTAATAGCCAATGCAACTTAAGGTCTTCTCTGTATTCTACTGTGAGATCCTGAATAACCCAGAGCTTGCCTGCACACTGGCTAAAACGGCTTTTGTTGAGGCCATCGCAGAACTCCGTACACTGAATGAAAACCCATACAAAAACAGCGCCGTCATCATGCAGGTGCTTAGCAACACCCTCACATTATGGACATCAGACAGGGCCAGAGAAGAATGTGATGTGGCAGAATGGGCAGAAAACTAACTATATACAGAGTGTTGTCCTTCTTCCCTCCAGAAACCTTCATACACCTCTCCATTCCTTATTCCATTTGGATTTGTTAGAGCAAAGAAACCCATTCACATGTACGGAATCAACTGTTGATCGTCTTTCCACACTGCAGCTTTGGGGAAACTCCTACTCCTTGATTTGTGTGTGTCTTGGCCTTCCTGGTGTGCAGTTACTGCTGTACAAAAGTATGAATAGCCTCATTTCACGTAAACATAAGTAACTTCCAAACACTTAGAGGACTAAAAATATATCTGGTATTAAAGTAACCTGAACCAATTCTGCAAATGGCTGTTTTGTATTACTGTGAAGATACGAAAAGGTAATTAATTACAGTTTAAAGAGTGTTTTACATCTTAATTTCTACATTCTCTCCCTTGCTCTTCTTTGGGGGCTTCCTTTTAGTAAGCAACTTTTTCTTTTGGATAGAAATCCAGAAGTATTAGATTGAATGAAAAAGCATTTGGCATTTCTGGGCTAGGGCTCACAAATTGAAACGCCTCCTGTGTCATACAGTGGAGGGCTTGTATATCTGTAGCAACAGGCGGTTTCCTTCTTTACTCTTCATTTGCTGCTGTTTCAGTTGACAACTTCCCTTCCTAATAAAAGTTCACTTAAACCTCAGGAAAAAAAAACTGGGGGAAGGGTAATTGGGATTTAGAATGAGACCTGATTCTTCGCTTCAAGGAACAAAGTTCTGGGGCAGCTTTCTCTTTGGGCCAAGGTCAACCATGGGAGCCCCTTTCACTTGGACCTTATTGTGATTTATCTTCAGCAGAAGTCTGAGGCTCTCACTGTTCCACTAGAACTAGGGAGGAGTCACTCAATGTGACTAAACTGAAGGAGGTGTCCGGAGACAATGTTATTAGATCCATGTTATTTCATTGGGAATACTACAGGCTTCCTGCCAGCATTTGTGGCAGAGTTGCACTGCCAAAACACGTAAGCCAGTAACATGAAGGAACATTTAATATATTAAAAAGTCAGGATTGCCCTGACTAGTATGGCTCAGTTGAGTGTTGTTACATGAAATAAAAGGTCACTGTTTGAATTCCCAGTCAGGGCACATGCTTGGATTGCAGGCTCACTCCCTGGTGAGGGTGCATACGAGAGGCAACTGATAAATGTTTCTCTCCCTGTCTTCCTCCCTTACCTTCTCTGAAAATAAATAAATAAAGTCTTTTTTTAAAAAAGGTTAGGATTGTCTGATAAACCAAGGTTTATCAGAAAGAGAAAATGGATGCAGAAATGTGTGAAGAAATTAAGACAATGTATTCCAAGTAGAGGCTCTTTCCAGGCCCATAGCAGTGGATCATTTCTGGGTCCAGGGGAAACAAGCAAAGGTTGAATATGCTGTGATTATCACTTCCTTACCCTCCTGGAATATTTCCTTTGAAAACTTTTGGCATCTTCCATTGAGTTAATGTTTTAAACAGTTCTGTGGAAGAAGTGAAAGGCCCTTGTTCCAGTTCTGTGGTTTGGTTATAAATCACAGAACCAGAATTTGCCCAGCTCCCTCTCATTTATCTTGGCAAGGGTTGGGAAGAGGGCAGATTGAACAAGGCAAGAGTTGTCTGCCCTCCCAGTGCTTTTTACTCTTGTATAATCCTGTTTCCTACACTGCCAAAATTGCTGGAATCAGGAGGGAAAGTAATTATTACATGTCAAAGTGGACAGAAGTCATTCTAGATTATGCCACATTTCTCTCTTGTCTACCACTGCACCACCTTTTGTGTAATATAGCTCTATTTTGCTAGGTGGGTTTAAGGGGAGATTCCATGCAGATATGCTGAGACCAAATCTCCCATTTGCTGGCCTCAACTGCAAAGCAGCATTTTCCCTAATAAAGTTAATAATGGCATCCAGCAGCCTCAGAGCGCTGGCTGCCGCCTGTCTCTGCAGTGTGGCAGCAATGGCACTCATAATTTCAGTGTTAAAATTAAGTCATCTTCCACTTAATACAGTTAAGATGGCACCACTCCCCTAAGTGATGTACAGGTTAAATATAATCCCTGTCAAGATTCCTATAGTCTTACCCTAGCTGGTGTGGCTCAGTGGATTCAGTGCCAGCCTGCAAACCAAAGGGTCATCAGTTCGATTCCCAGTTTGGGCACATGCCTGGGTTTCGGGCCAGGTCCCCAGTAGGGGGCATGTGAGAGACAACCACACATTGATGTTTCTCTCCCTCTCTTCCTCTCTCTAAAAATACATTTTTAATTCTAATAGCCATTTTTTCTCAAGCAGAAAAACTAATTTTAAAACTCATATGGAATTTCAAGGAGTGATAAATAGCCAAAACAATCTTGGAAAGAATAGAGTTGAAGGATGCATACTTCTGATTTGAAAACTTACTATAAAGCTACAGTAATCAAGACTGTTACTGACAGAAGACTAAACATACAGATATGGAATAGAATCGAGAGTCCAGAAATAAACCCATGCATTCACAGACCACTGACTTTGGTCAAGGATGCCAAGACCATTTAATGGGGAAAGAATAATCCCTTGAATGAATGGTGCTGGGGTGACTTTGGATGTGATATTGGATCCAAGATATGACACCAAGAGCAAAGCAACAAAAGAAAGATAAGTTGGACTTTATCAGAATTTAAAACTTTTGTGCATCAAAAGATACTATCAAGAAAGGGAAAGACAATCCATAGGATGGGAGAAAATACTTGAAAATCTTATGTCTAATGGGGTCCAGTGTGCACTGCATACAAAGAACTGTTACAACGCAACTGCAAAAAGACAGACAAACCAGTTAGAAAATGGGCAAAATACTTGAAAAGATACTTCTCTGAAAAGGGTACACAAATGGCTAACAAGCCCCCTAAAGATGCTCAAAATCATTAGTCATTAGAGAAATGCAAGTCAAAACCACAATGAGAGACCATTTCACATCCACTAGGAGAGCCATTTTAAAAAAAAAAACCCACAAAACCCTAAACAAAAGAAGTGTTGGCAAGAATGTGGAGAAAGTGGAACCCTCGTGTATGTCTAGAGGTTCATAATGGTGTAGATGCTGTAGAAAACAATTTAGTGATTCTTCAACAGGTTAAACAATTACCATGTTACCTAGTAATTCTATTCCTAGGTATTTGCCTAAAAGAACTGAAAAAAAAAAAAAAGGTGTTCAAACAAAAACTCGTACTCCTACTAAGCAATAGCCAGAAGGAAGAAGCATCCCAAATGCCCTTCAGTGGATGAATGGATAAACAAAATATGGTATATACAGTGAAAATCATGTTACAATATATATTTGCTTATTTTTAATGGTTATACTAATGAGCCTTTTATTTTTAACAGTGTGCCAGGTTGCATTTACTGCCTCACTAAATACTTCATTGGGTTAGGCAAGTGGTATAAGGAAAATTCATGAGTATGTATTTCCTTTCAAAAAGTTCACATTTCATACTTATGTCACATTCCTTTAGTCATGTCATTTACCATATTTAGTCCCATTCACATGATTGGGTAACAAACATTTTTCAGAGATTGAAAAGCTGCATGTAGTTAGTATAGGCACCTTTTAGTTTTGAACCTGAACTGGCCCCAAATAAATACTGAATTTTACCTCTAGGAAGAAAAGACCATTTATGAATTGCGTCCTAGGCATTTTCTTTGGTCTTTTCCATCCATTATCTCCTTTAATCTTCTGAAAAGCCCTATGAGATAAATACTGTACTTATTTATAAATGAGGAAGTTGACCTAGGGTGAATAATTTGGCAAGGTCACAGAGCGAATAAAGCAGATCCCAAACTCAGCCCAGATGTGTCTAAATACAAATTGATCACCTCACCAAACTATCCTTCTTCCCCAAATCCCAGGGAATCTGAGGTTTACATTTTGGGGATCGGCTACTACTAAGTCTTTTTTTTTTTTTTTTATCTTTACAGGAACTTCTAGTCCACTGACCCTTTAGCCTTCTCTTCACATTCTTACACAGCTAGTGGGCCATCATGCCCGGAATATTCTCACCAGTACCCTACCTTAGCCTCCCGTGTTTAGTCTTATCCATTATATATATACCTTTTTAAATCTCTTAATCTATGTACTTCCCCTCAATCCCTGTTTTTCCTTATAATGCATCTGCTGACAGACATTGGCAGGTTGATTCGTAGTAGGGTTTTCCATAGTTTGGGTTTTGTTCATTACCATATTTGTAGTACAGTTTATGTTCCTCAGCGCTCTATAATTCCTGCAAATTTACAGCTGGATCAGACTCAGATTTAATCCCTTTGGCATGACTATAGGTAGTGGTGTGTTTATCAGGATGCATATAACATCTGGTTTTTGGTTTGTTGTTTTTTATAATAGCAGCCATTGATATGTGGCCCCTAGATCTGTTACTGCACTGGAGATTGTATGATAGTGATATTCTAAATATAATTTTGTTTTCAAATATTAGCTGGAGTAATTTTATAAGGCCAACCTGCCCCATATCTACTATTAAGTTACTCAGTGGTATAGTTCACATAGGAAAGGTAGGATAATCTTTGATTCTTTCCTTTGTCCAGTTTTCAAAGTAATGAATTGGTTTTGTCATCTCCAGAAGGTAACCAGTAGTTTTCAAAACATCATTACGAGCACTCGGTCCCTCTCGGCAGCAGGCCTGTAACTTTCCCTTCCCTCTCTTCCTCCCCGGTGCCTTGCCTCTGCCTTTCTCTCTCCTGAACTCCGCCAGCCCTTCTTTTATGTACATAACTTGTTTTCTGAGCCTACACACTGCAGCTGGCTCACTTCTACTACCTCTGTAACTTTCTCTTATTCCTTGAAAAAAATCATTACTCATTCATGGATTTAAATTATTCTATGGTTTTCAATTCATTGAAGTTACTATCCTTAATGAAGCTCAAGTGATCCTGTCTTTGGCCAGTGGGGAAGCCTCTTTAACTTGGCTGGCGAGTCCCTCTGACACAAGGCTAGTGGTCATCGATGGCATCCCTGAAATCTGGAGTGGGAGAGGCACACTTTTTACCTATATCCTCCTAGGGTTCTTTTTGTCTGGGCCTGAGAATTAAATTGATGTAAGACAGATCAACAGGAGAAAAGTATACATACTTAATACAAATTTTACGTGACACAGGAACCTTCATAATGAAGACCCAAAGAAATTATAAAATTTACTTGCTGTTACAATAAACAGAGAGGCAGTTGTGGAAAGTGACTAAAGTGTAGGGGAAGGCTAAAGAAAGATAAGAATTATTTTTAACAAGGGTTTTTTTTAAATAGAATTCTTTCAGTCTCAACTTTTCCTTGATGATGAGACTGTTACTTTCCTTCTGCTATAGGGAGGACATCTGTCATACAGGAATTTCATCTCCTGTTTTGAGAAAAAGAAGAAAAATCAGAGTGTTGAGTTTTTGTTTTTGTTTTGTATTTGCTGTTTTCAAGTCCCTTTCACTGAAATCATCAATATGCCAAACCTGCTTGTTTTGGAGTGGCATGTCCTGAACTCCTTCACTGGTATGTCACGATGGTTTGGACTCATTCATTTCCCATCTCCAGACTTGGAATTAGGTATTTCTCCAAGAAACCTTGGTTTCTTTTAGTGGGGAATTGTCATTCACAAACACAATCTTGATGCTAGGAATGCTCTTCGGTACCAGATTGGCCATTGCTTCTAGGCTTTTTCAGTGATCAGAGCTGGGAAAGAGAGAGAGAGAGAGAGAGGGAGAGGGAGAGGGGGAGAGAGAGAGTGTGTGTAAGAGAGAAAATACCTTGTGGGTTCATACTGTTTCTGAGTTCAGTGTTTTTGCTTAATGTCTTTTATGTGGCATGTATATTTTTTTCTGTATTAAGAATCCTGATTTTCAAGGACACGGGAGGATAGAAAGAAAAGAAAATATTCCAGAATTACTTTTGTTTTATTCTATATTATACATATAGCAGTCTTTATATAAAATGTTGTCACAACTGGTTATGGTTATTGGAAACATTAAAAAGGTTTTTTGCTTATACTATTTGCAGTCTCCTTTCACCTTTTTGTTTTAAACAATGTACTGTGTCTGCATTGTCAGATCATATAGGCATTACATAATATTATCTCCTTTAACCCTCCTTTGTCTTGTTTTATAAGTAACTATATCTAACTCATCAGTTCCTTATGTTGATGTCTGTTTACTCTGTTTGATTCTCTACTATGTTCTTTATTTAGCACTCATGAGAACAAGATTCCCTGAATTCTTACATGTTAGTGATGGTGCCATATATACTTGAAGGTCATTGGTTTTCCTGGCTAGAAAATTATTGGATCATACTTTTTTTCCTTGAGTATTTTAAATCTGTCACTCCCATTTTCTTCTGGCTCAAGTGTCACTGTAAAAAAGTCTGATGAAAATTATTTAAAATATATTTATAACTTCCTTTTCCTTTTGAGTCACATACTCATTTTTAATGTTTTTTATTCTCACCTGAGGATATGTTTATTGATTTTAGAGTGAGAGAAAAGGGAGAGAGAAGAGAGAGGAAACCATCAGTGTGAGACAGAAACATTGATTGGTTGTCTTCTGTACACACCCTGATGGAGGATCAAACCTGAAACCCAGTTATGTGCCCTGACCAGGAATTGAACCTGCAACATTTTGGTGTATGGGACAACATTCCAACCACGTGAGCAACCCAGACAGGGCTCATTTTTAGTTTTTAGCATTTATTCTAATTCTAGTTTTGGTTTCTTTTCCAGAAACCCCATTGTCTGAGTGTTTTGTTTTTCTTTTTGCCAGTCTTCAACATTTGTAACTTTCTCTTAGATTGTTTTTATCTTTATTTTTCTTTTTCATTAAAGTCTTTTTTTACCTGCTAGTTATCTTAAAAGAGTAGTTAAGTGTTTATTTGCTCTCATATTTTTCTACTTTAGTGTTTATTTCAGAAGTTTTTCTCTTTTATTTCCAATTCTTAAATTGCTAAATTTCTAATTTTTTTAAATTCCAAGTTATAATATTCTTTCATGTCTTGTATAACAGTCTTAATGTTTTTAAGGTTGTTTTTAAAAGTACATTACAGTTTTTTAAGTATATTTTATTTATTATGCTATTACAGCTGTCCCATTTTTTCCCCTTTATTCCCCTTTTCCCTGCGCCTCCCCTCCCACCAGCATTCCACTCCCTTAGTTCATGTCCATGAGTCATACATATAAGTTCTTTGGCTTCTCCATTTCCTATACTGTTCTTAACTTCCCTCTGTCTATTTTCTACCTACCATTTATGCTTCTTATTCCCTGTACCTTTTCCCCCATTCTCCCTTCTCTCCTTCCCTCCTGATAACTCTCCATGTGATCTCCACTTCTGTGATTCTGTTCCCATTCTAGTTGTTTGCTTAGTTTGTTTTTGTTTTTGTTGTTGATAGTTGTGAGTTTGTTGTCATTTTACTGTTCATATTTTCATCTTCTTTTTCTTGATAAGTCTCTTTAACATTTCATATAATAAGGGTTTGGTGGTGATGAACTCCTTTAACATTATCTGGGAAGCACTGTATCTGCCCTTCCATTCTAAATGAAAGCTTTGCTGGATAGAGCAATCTTGTATGTAGGTCCTTGCCTTTCATGACTTTGAATACTTCTTTCTAGACCCTTCTTGCCTGTAAGGTCTCTTTTGAGAAATCAGCTCAGTCTTATGGGAACTCCTTTGTAGGTAACTGTCTTCTTTTCTCTTGCTGCTTTTAAGATTCTCTCCTTATCTTTAATCTTGGGCAATATAATTATGATGTGCCTTGGTGTGTTCTTCCTTGGGTCCAAATTCTTTGGGGCTCTGAGCTTCTTGGACTTCCTCAAAGTCTATTTCCTTTACCAGATTGGGGAAGATTCACTTTATTACTTTTTCAAATAAGTTTTCCATTTCTTCCTCTTCCTCTTCTCCTTCTGTCACCCCTATGATTCGGATGTTGGAACGTTTAAAACTGTCACAGAGGTTCCAAATCCTCTT